>OX632358.1:2324352-2364876 GCA_951751655.1 Ophion costatus | reverse complement strand
ATGTTAAAGAGGATAGGAGAGGAAAAAAATGAAAAGTCGGTGTGAAGCAGCACTCGTGGTTGCCCTCTTTGAAATACTTGAAGAGTACTTACGTGTCGTCCAAGTGTTTGCACACAGGTGTACAGGCTTCGGTGTACTTCGAAGTCGTTGCAAACGCTTAATACTCGTACGCGATCGATACACGTGTATAGTGGAGTAAGTGTTTAAGGCGTTACCCCCACTTGTAGCGCAAAAAAAGGCCTTTTTCATGAATTTTTTTAAAGAAAACTACAAAACTTTTTTAATCGATCAATATACCATCTTAAAGAACATATCTTGAAGAACTTTCAGTAATTTTTTTATTGAACAATATTATATTGTTTAGTGGCAAATGGCCGTCAATGAAATAATGTTTTTATATACACGGTTTGCGGTGACCAACATTGCGGCGAAGTGGATCATCTGAAAAAAAAATCCGGATGGATTTAGTCAAATATAAGTATAAACTAGTCTTTAATCGAAGGATTTTAAAAAATATTCATTTTTCACAAAATGGCGGACAGTCAGAGTTAATGGTTCGATTTTAACGAAAAAAACGGCCGTTTTTTGGCTATAAAACGGCCATTTTTTTCGAAAAAAAAATCGAACGATTAAAGACTACATTTTTATGTATTAAATAAGCCTGCAAAATTTCAAGAAGATCGGTTCATTAGTGTTCGAGTAATCTTGGTCACCGACTTCAGAAATGCCATTTTGAGAAAAACGCGTTTAAAGTTTCAATTTCAGTTCTTCAATTCACGGATTCTTCTCTTTCAACGCTCATATCTCAGTCAATTTTGTTCGGATCGACTTGAAATTTTCAGGCCATATTCTCAGATACTGATGCTTCAAAAAAATGCAATAAAAAAAATCGATTTTTCAAAATCGCAAGTGGGGGTAACCCCTTAAAAGAAACAGATTTACGGTAAACAAGATAGCTGAAAATGATTTTTTTCGGTACAACGTTTGAAAGTATCGAAAACCTCTCCATACTTTGATGCAAAATGTTATAAGGTTCTAACGAAAATTTCAAGTCAATCGGTGAAGAATTGGCGATATAATGTTGCCGAACTCAGGCCGGTATCAGACAATGGTGACTCGTTTCATCCAGCTTCAGTGCCGCTGTTTTGTTACAAAATCTTGTGAAAAAATGTTGGCGGGTGCTCGAAGATATGTGGGATAAAAGTCACTCAACGGTATTGTCATTCTATCAATTGGTTATCCATAAAAAGTGGTCGAGATATGGTCCCAAAACAAGGCTTGCTTGGATGTTTTTTGAATACTAATAAAGCAATTAAAATGAGGTTTGAAGAGATTATTTCACACACCTGTAGGTAGGTACAAAAACCAATTTTTTTATTCACCAAAGAAATACAAAATGCCGGTCCAGTGGCCTTTTTTGAGGCCCTCCACCGGACTCGGTGGAGACGTACATGAGCACCCAGACCAAAAAATAGTTTTTATTTATATTCGATATGATTTTTACCAGCGCAGTACACACGATTATTGCAAAATATAGATTTTAGCAAATTTGGCACCATGTGGAAAAAAACTCATTTTTGACATAAAAAACGGCCTTAATTTGTTCAGCAAGACCGTAATTGTTAATCGGTTGTAGAAATCGTGTGTGCTCCACTAGAAAATTTGTCTAAGAAGCTACAGTTCAAATTGGAAGTCAACAGATCAATAAAACTATATGCCAAGTTTCACAAGTTTTCCGTTGTATACTTTCTTCACAAAAAAATTCCCAAAAAGCGGTAAATTTTGCGAAAAAAAAGACAAGCCCCCCTTAAGGTTGAAAAATGGGTATCGTCGAAATGTTACGTTGTGCTATGTTAATGGAATTACCGACAGCCAATCGAGAAGCTTTTCATAGCGACAGCGTCTGGCGTCACAGCAGCAAACGAACATAACCTTACAAGTGTTGAAAAAGCCCGAGTCAAAATTTTCGACCCGCTTTCAACCCTCACAATGAAGGCTTCCCTTTCCGAGCAGAAATCGGTGATAGCGGATTATCGGGTATCTAAAGGAGGGTACAGCGATTGGAAACAACATGCGTTAGGGCCTCCCTTGAACCTCCGGCATGGCAGAAACTGGAGATTTTGACTGAAAGGAGGCCAATGAGGTCCACAACTCAACCTACGAAACCTCAGGTGGGGCTACTTCGAGCGCTCCCGCAGAACCTACTGGCCCCCCTTTCGGCCTATTGTACACTGCCAAAATAAATCTTTTTTGCTTACGATGTACACTGTACACCTAAGTGTACTATATGCATACAATATTTAATAAATCCAAAATAAAATGAATCCCTTAATTGAGAGTTTTACCACAGCGATTTTTTTTTATCGTAATTCGGCATTCCCGGGCCTATTGAGATGATTTTTTTCGAAGAAAATATATCACCTATATGAAAAGCGAACCTAGTACCTACCTACTCATAGCTACGCACGCTGCCCCTATGCTACCGAGTGCTTATAACAGTTTGGTCATAGATACGACATAAGAGACCAAATGAATACCTATAATTATTTGTTGCATCACATAAACTGTTAGTCTATTAGTTATTATCAACTAGTTAATATCATTGTGATAATTAGAGACTTTTATCGAATAACATGCTATCAGCTATCTGTAATCAGCCTTTTCGGATAATAAAAAACAGGTATATGTAAATAATATGACTTGATCCTATTATTTAAAAAAAAATATTGATACATTGAGATATAGAGTTGGGTATGTTTGGATAATTATTCTTATATAATTTTTGTAACATATTTGTAATATAAATAATAATATAATTTTTAAATGAATAACAAGATTAGAATTGGGTGGGGAGCGGTCATTTTTCAACCAATCACATGCATTCGGCATGACGCAGCTCCCCCACTCTACTACAACACAGTGGCAGTGGAGTGGGGGTAGCGTTAGCTTTGTGAGACATCCAGCTAGCTCAGAGCTCCGACCCCGATACCCAGCTTACCTCAACAAACATATACAGTTTTAAAAGCATTTTCGATGCTAACAAAAGAACCTCGTACACATATATTCCAGAAAAAGAGACTACAAGAAAAAAGCGCCAAAGTGCCATCTATCGGATTGTGCCTTCCTAGGCTTTAGCCTAGGTTAGTCCAGACCACGGGTGGCAAACCCGCGGCCCGCCAGTGGTCGAGTTGAGGCCCGCGAAGCGTGGTCAAATGAACATAAATGTTAACTTTTATTGTACATATTACGAAAAGAATATTACATAATGGGGCGTCCGTATCATATAGCATTACTATGGGAGTATGGAAAATCATTATTTCGGAAATTTGGCCTGCATGCTGAAAAGGTTCGCCACCCATGGTCTAGGCGGCAACGTGTCACTGCCCATGACTCTCGTCGTCGGATTATAAGCAAAGTTAACGCCCACAACGTGAGATCGCCGTGAGACTCAAATAATACATTTCAAATTCGGCGCGCACGTTTTCCCCTCGAATATTCCATTACGATAAGACTCACCGTTATAAAGCTTCCGTCAAAATTCCGACGTGCCTCTCCATCCTCTTCCTCGCAATTTCGTTCGAGCCGGCTGTCAACGCGTAGTAATTCGTTACTTTTCATTGTTCGCGCGACGATATTGTTACAGCACGCGAATTTCGAGGCTACGCCGTTCCTGAATATTCGTCGAGGAAAAGGGTATTGCAGCGCCATCAACGGGGCCAACGGCGCACTCGCGCCGTCCGACACGCCGGAATGAGAAAACATTAATCTAGGCATGTTTTGCAATCTCCCGCACTCGCGACCCATGCCACACTCTTGCGCGTACGTGTGCCTGCGTACGTCTGTATTCACATTCGATGGTTACATGTGTATTTCGATACACAGAAAATGGAACGCTGTATTCCGAAGGTTATAGCGTGTGCGGCACACAACGAAGACACGAGTGTATTATTACATCCGTCCTATCTCCTCGCCCTATTGCAGCTCGTGAGCTCTTTCTCTTCTACTGTCTTCCAGCGTTATTATATGTGTAGAATATAGCTGCACGCGGTACACGTGTATGCTCTCTCACACACGTGAAATGGTAAAGCGTATGGAAGAGAACGAAAGCTCTGGTGAAACGCCTCCGAGATTAATATTTCGACGATAACGATTTAATTTCTAGCTCTCTGTCTCTTTCTCTCTCTCTCTCACTCATATACATACAGGCACCCACACAAAGATTTTCGATGTTGGAACAGTTCCGGCGCGCTTTATATTAATTTAGGCCTTCCCGAGCACTCTCCGACTTCAGTGTCACATAGGTTGTTATATACATATATACACACAATGAGAGACGTCATCGGGAAACTTGATTTCTCGTTTCATGACGTGGAGAGGAGGCGGGGACGTTAAGGTTTTCCATGGTACTTTCAATTCTTCACTATTCACTCTCCCTTTTGGACATATGCACTTTATAATAATAATAATAATAATAATAATAATAATAATAATAATAATAATAATAATAATAATAATAATAACAACAACAACAACAATAACAATAACAACAACAACAATAATAACAACAATAACAATAATAACAATAATAACAACAATAACAACAATAACAACAATAACAATAATAACAATAATAACAATAATAACAATAATAACAATAATGACAATAATAACAATAATAACAATAATAACAATAATAACAATAATAACAATAATAACAATAATAACAATAATAACAATAATAACAATAATAACAATAATAGCAATAATAACAATAACAAGAACAACAACAACAATAATAATAATAATAACAACAAAAACATCAACAACAACAATAATAATAATAATAATCGAGTTATTATTATGATCTGTAGACACAAAATCGTTTTGTCCAAGTGTACTTACGAGCAGGGGCGAAACTTTTTAGTAAATCGTTCGCAAATCTCGATGGGGATGTAAGAGAATGAGAAAGGCGGACCGAAGAGAGGGAGGATGAGTTAGGAGATGAATATAAAAATTGGACGAAGGTAACGGAGTTCCGCGATGTTTTTGTTGCGGGGCCGGAAGAGAGAAACGACGAGAAAAACCGGCCGAATGTACTAAGCCGCCCAATCAATGAATGGACCGCCAGGGCAGACAATCCCTCTGTGTGACAAAAGAGCGAGCGACATTTTTTCTTCGTGGCTTTTTTTCGGGCTTTACAGTTTCATTACCGGTCATAATGCAAATGAAAAAGAAATCTCGGAGTCGTTCCAACGGTCGGGTGCGGTTTGCGAAGAGGGAGATGGAGTAAGAAGCAGGGGAAAGAAAGATATTTATGGGTGTGTACACACACACACAGACACACACGCACACGCGCGCGCGCGCACGCACACACACACTGTATATAAGAAGGCAGAGGGCCAACCTGAATTCCCTCTATTGCCTGAGATATTGTAGCGAGAACCGGTCGTATATAGCTTTTTCGTAAAATAGTGATACCATTATGCCGCTGAAATTAATAATATTTTTTTCAAGCAATTATTATGGGAAAAAGAGGTGAACACTTTTGTTACGATCGTTCAAACTTACTATGGAGATTTGAGTACAGGAGCCAAACTCCATAGGGAAAGTGGTAGAAGAGGTGTTCGTGAAAATGCAAAGTGGTAGAAAATTTCACCACCAGGGTCGCTCCGATAACATGTAATTAACCCTTAAAAAGCAATGACTGAAAAGGAGCAATGAAGGGACTAATTTATCTGTAAAAATAATCCCAAATACGTTTTTTGTAACGTAATTGCTGTACTACCGAAAAAGGGAGCACGAATATCGTGTTTGAGCGACTGCCCTCTCGCGTTCGTGGGACTCGCGTTCCGAGTCAGTAGTTGCGCCAACTAATGTTTCAGATCGGCCCTTGGTTATGCCCGATCGAAACATGCCGCAAAATTTCACGTATTTCGTTCAAGCCATCGCGAAATTTTCCGGACAGGAATGACATTTGCATATCGACAATGGATCAGAAAGACCGAAAGGCACACACGTCGCCAAGTCCCGGCAGCCATCTTGTTCGCCCGGTGAATGTTACAGACGAGTGACGTCGCGGGTGGCGAAGTACGCCAACTTTTCGCCACCGGAGCGTACACTTGAACGCAGTGACGCCTATCGTTGAACTCGCGAAGGTGCGAAGCGGAAGTCCATGAACCAACACCTTTTATACTCGCTAGAGGGCCAAGAAAGCATCCCTCTGGTACGGGTATGCGGAACTGTTTTTTTTTCGTTTCTTCTCGTCGTCACCATTCGTCGCTGGATGTCTCGTCATTATCCGTTATTACGTGCCGCGCATTTACCAAAAGCTGCAATCTCGGGTCGGCCGTGTTCACGTCCTCGGAAGCGTGACTTCACCGTTTTGCGATATCGCGATTCTCGTGCACGTGTTATTTACGTGCGTTTGTGTATTGTCCCTGCTCTCGCGCACCAAGCTTCGAGGGACGAAGAATTTCTGCGAGACAGGACGTGCGAATCCGTCGAGTGGCAAGCTTTGCTGTTACGATAATGCGGAGCACGAGCTTACATAGAGGTCTGGAAACTCCGGCGTTTTTGAGTGGTGGAAAGTGTCACCGTTGCTGGAAATTTGTTCAGGCTAGCCAGATTTATGATCGGGCCGTGATCAGGGAGCTGTGGGGCTATCCGTATTACGGGAATTTTGATTCGGCCGTGAGCCTGCCGTGAACAGGCAGCCACAGGTCAGGCAAACTTGTGGCAAACGTGAAAATGGCCATAATGTTGTTTGCCTTATCAGTGCCCTAATATGGCTCTATTAGGGGCCCATGCATGGCAGTGGTCAGGCTAGCGCTAAAATGGTGGCGCTAGTGTTGCTTCGAAAAAGTATGCTTGCACGTGTGTCATTGTACACATCGTGTTTGGGTTAAAACTTGAAAGTTTTCACGATATATAAAAAGGTGCACATAAAGTGAAAACGTTATGAATCGCAAAGAAAGGAAGCGGTATTTGCCACGGCTGCGTGATAGGAAATGTCGTTCGGAGAACAAAGTTGACGAGTCCCGATCATCGGTACAAGTACCAGGTATGTATAACCTTCTTGCAAGTAAGTATGTATAACTTTCTTCAACTTTTACAAACTTTATGAATTTCTATACACTTGGGTGATAGAATAATATCAATGTAAAATATAATTTAAAAAATGAGAATGATATACGTTGTTTTGTTTGCGAAAAATTTAAATATTTACAGAAAGAGGCCCGAATGATAAAATTCAAGATCAGGAAAGTCTTGATAAAGCTACCAGCAAACAAAATCCTAATGCCAGCGGAGAGGACTCGATCAGCAGCGAAGAAGATCTCCATGCCAGCGGAGAGGGTTCTAATGGCAGCGAAGAAGATCCCCATGTCAGCGGAGAGAATCTCAACCCCAGCGAAGAAGATGTCCATGTTAGCGGAAAGGGGACCAAATCAGTTTTGACCAGAACGGTTTCTTTCATATGCTTGAAAGGTAATTTAGTATTTATAATACTAGTATATACTGCACTGCTTAAATAATATTTCTCTTGCAACATGTATAATATAGATTTAAAATGTTTGCATATTTCAGATGTCATGCTGTCAAAATCCAGCAACAAAAAAAGTGCGACAATGGCAAGGTGCCAGGCAAGGTGCTGAACAATGCGAAGGACTGGGCCGGGCACCGCTCAGAACGACAAAAAAAAGGAATTACCACAAGTGTGAGGATATACCGTTTAAATATATATTTCAAATAAATATATAAATGATAAATATAAGAATAATAATAACAATTAACAAAAATAAGAACAAAGAAACAAACAACCAGACACTGTCAATAAGTTCAGAAATATATGTTTTGTTGTCAAATTGTTCAGATGTAATTTGGTGTTAAATATTCAATAAACAAAAAAAGTTTTATGTTATTCGTTCTGTATATTTTATATAATACATCCGATCAGGCAGCTGTATACACGAGCGTGATTAGCGCCATAACTAAATTTCAAGCCGGATAGTGACGCAAAAAATTAGTTCCTCATCTATCCTCTGCAAGCCCTGCCACATAGTGGTCTTGTAGATATAGGTATACAGCAGTAGATAACCTGAAAGTCTCTGAATCGTGTTATCGTGTTCCGTTGTAGTGTCAAAAAAAGCAAACGGTTTATTGGATTCGGAAAATGCCCAAAGCGTGCATCGTACCGAACTGTTGGAAAAGCTTTAAAAACGATACTAGAAAGTGTTCAGTGTTTATAAAGTTCCGTAGGACAAAGAATTAAGTCGACAATGGGTACATGGCCGCGATCGTTTTTTTTTGGAAACACTTTAAAAAAATATTATGCATATTCGTTTATAGTTGGAAAAGACAGTATTAAAGTGGTTTTCGAGCGATTTTTAAGGGGACCCTCCCAGCGCTGAAAAGCGCCTTCGGCGATGCCGCGCCGGTAGACGCAGTACCAGCTGCACAAAATGGCGTCCATAAATGTTATCGTGAGGTAAAAAACCGTTCCCAAAGAGGATCACTCAACCCACCGACTCAAGAAGCTCCCACGCTTCTGCAAAATTACTCTTGCATTTGTTTTCTAGCGGGTACAGAAAATTTCAAACAGGTTTTTCTCAAAACCATGTTTTTAATCGACACGCACCAGATCTCGAACAATTTTCATCCAATCGACTTGAAATTTTAACTGTAGTTTCTTACATTGCTTTAACAGTCAAGTACGAATGCTTTTTTCGAGTAGTTGAAAATTGTAAAAAATATATCACTTTTTATGTGAAAATTATGGTCCAAAAAACGACCTTTTTTAAAAACTCGTCTACACATTTTTTTTCATTATTTTTTTTATTTCTCCCCATACTTGAGTGCTGAAACTAATATAATTAATGAAAATATTTCACTCTTAGTTCCAAGATTTAATTAACGACAGTTCTACTGCGATATTCATCATGACATTTCTGTCATGGGTATAGGGAAACTGCGGAAACCTATACCAATACAGCAGGTCATCAAGTTCGCCCCCCAGTCGTGGAACTAGGCTCATTTCGCCGCGAAAATGCCGAAGAAAAACATTTTACGACGAAATGTACGCGACTCGAATTCGAACCCGGGACCTTCCGATCCGCAGGTTTAGTGGCGAGTACGCTAACCACTAGACCATCGCACTGGGTTCATATCAACATTTTTTTCATTTTTATACATCTTTTATAGTTTGCATTATACACATATTTATATTCACACCTTCGATTAATATTGGAAAGAAATTAAGGTTATGTTCCTTCATAAATAGCATATGCATAAATATAACATGTGCGGCGCGATCTTCACCAGTCTAGCTTAAGTGGAACATTAATTTTTTGTCCAGTGAGGAATTGATGAACCTTGATCGAAAACACCATACGTTAAACGAGGGTCGACTTTGTTGTGCAAAACAAGCTGGCAAAGTTGATAAATGGATACAAGCTCGTACTGCATGTGCACTGTACACAATCCTCACTCTACTCTCTACCATACCGTCAAAGACCAACAATGACCAACGCGATTTATGTTCCCATTGGTACTTCAATACTAAATGTATTCAGCACGCATGCATTGTCATGTTCATCTTCCTTAGTTTATCGGAATATTTTGTTCTTGTTTAATTTTTTAGGAATATTTACCTTGAGTACAAAAAGCAGTTAAGGTATTCCTTCCGCGGAGGGCCGTATTTTGTGGGGGCACAAAGAAGGCCCTTGTGAGTAATGGGCCAATTATAGTGGCGCTTTAAAAAAATGAGTCGCAATCAATTATCACATCCACTGTAAACAGGAAAAAAAATTCTCGAAAATTTAGTAGAATTCGATATCTTTACATTTTTTCTGAAAAATCGGGCCTACGAAAATTCTTCTGCTGGGCACATTTTTCAAAGTTTTGTAATTAATATTTTCCTCAAACATTCGGCGACCCTCCGTTTTCATTGTCGTTACGAAATCTTCAGGTGTTTTTACACGCGTGGACAGTTTACCTCAGGCATCTAGAGTTATTTAGTGTATGAATTATTAGATAAAAATGCGGAGAGCGTGGCATTTCCATAAAGCGCCGTATAAATGGGACCATTTTTAGAGTCCCTCAATTTTCGTCAAAACTTCGGTAACTTGGTTTGAAATTTTACCAGTATACTGGGCTGTATTTTTACTTTATTGCCAATAAACTTAATAATAGTTAAATATTCGGGTTCGTGAAAGGAATACCTTAAACTGTTCGCAAAACTCGCTCCAGAAACATTATTCTCCTAAGTAATGTGTTCGAAAACTAAATTGGAGGATGACCTATTTGTGTTTGAGAAGTGCCTATAATCGAGTTCGGACCAAAAGTGATTAGAAGAGATAACAACAACAGGAGGCCGCGAATAATTTTCCTTAATACTTGTCTCGCGAACTCGTACGGATGAATTTGCTCAATGGCAACATATGTAATTAGCTGCATACGTAAACCTCGGCACGTCTATATGTAAGCTGGTTTGGGCTGTTGGGATCGAGTGCCAGCAGGAGGATGAGACTGGAGAGAGGGCCTGTACTAACGGGCACATATGCATATACGAGGCCACACAATCATACACAAACAGACACGTCTACTTTGAACGGTTGGCTTGGTGGGTGGTGCGGGCGCGCCAGTGCCCCCCCTGTGGTGAGGTCTGGTATAACGGTGCTCCGGGTATAAATGTGACTAAATGAATCCACTAACGGGGTTGGTATTTCCCGCAGTATGGAAGGGGTAATTAAAACCACCCTTCTGCGGAAAGTAAAGAGAGGGAGGTTGGAAGAGATAAGCCCACAGGGCCGCGCTTCCGAACCACACTGTCATCATCACCGGTAAACCACTTTTCGCTACAGACGAACCTTCCCTCTTATTGCTATCCCATTACGTATCGTACACACGTATGTATTTCCGTGTGTCCGTGTGCAATCGCACAGTAGGCCGACGTAGCCGGACTTTCCTCAATTTCCATTCAACTGGAGCGAAACTTCGTTCTTTTCCGAACCCGACTCGAAACTCCATAACGAGTTCCCGAAACAAACGGAATTCGATAATTCTTAATCAACTCCGGGTTTTGGCTCCTCTCTACCTCTCGCCCTCCAAACCCTTGACACTCTCGCTCGTCCCTGTCGCGAAAGGTAGGTCCAATCAATCGAATATCCCGTGGCTGCGGGAACTATACGGGTCGTACGCCACAAAATGGAAGGAAGCAGGAAAATGGCAGAGTCCGGAATCCGAGTAAGCGCGCGGCCCTGCGCGAGACCGGGCTCTCTCACGACCCAAGCAGGGGTTGGAGATCCGTGTGCGGTAACGGCGCGTTCTTTATAAATGGTACTAATTAGAAAGGTCTCCGCAACGAGGACGTTAACTATGTAGGTACACCTTATGTATACATAAGTATGCATACGACGTGTATGCGCGTATACAGGGTAACCCTCTTATCTGTGCCACTCGAAATAACTCGGTAATTATCGACGTTACGAAAAAATGGTTTAGATAAAAATTGTACGGTGTGAAGGGAACCATTAAATGCGACCAATTTTTTTTTATTTCGGTGTAGGCGTTGACGCACGGTAAAGGTCACTTCCACTTTTTTTGATGGAATAGTACATTTTTTCAACCATCTTGTGGAGCACCTCAAGCCGCATAAAAAACATTTGGGGGTCAACGTCGTTCAAGGCCATTCAAGGTCAGTATCGAAGATACAAATCTAAATATCTCGGATCACTACCAAATATTTGGTAGTGATCCGAGATATTTAGATTTGTATTTTATTTGAAGGTAGTATGTGCACGTACCTCCTCATTAGAAAGAAAATTGATTTTTTTATACACTGTAGTATAGACATACAGAATGACGTCTGCGAAAACTCTGCATGCCTTACCGGCTAAATATAATAGTAATTAATTCACGAAATCAATGCATTCAACTCGCACCTTATAGAGAATCCGCGAGGATCAAAAAACATTGGAACGGAAATAATAATAGTTCGCGATTAGATCGGAGCTATACGAAAAGCATTAAATAACAAGAAAACTGTTGCCATCACGTATGTTCCATGGAAAATGTAGGTTACGAGATATTTCGAGCAGATATTATCGATTGAATCGAAAAAATTTTTCGCCCACTAGCCGCGTCTGTCATCTCTCCCTTTGTTATATGCACATTTTACACACACTACAAACCCACGCTTACCATACGGTTAACAAACACACATTTGACATTTATTCGAAAGCACCTGAATACATCGTTGCCACGGATATTGCCAGTATTATGAAATGGCGGCCTGTGACAACTCAAGTCAAATCCGATTGCTATTTTGATACTTTATTTTCATAATATGATGCACACTTATCACATACACTTCTCAAATAATTATTTTCCTCGTCATGTTTATTATTATACGCAAATGTATTGTAATTATCCATTTCGGATTCGATCATTTATAGGTTTTCTGTTGATTAGTCAATCCGCTAGTACTACCTTAATAGGTGTTCGAAATTAGCTTGAAATAAGAGATATCGGAGATCGTAGTCACCGAAAACACTTCGAATACCTGCTGCGTTCAATATGATTTCGAATTTTGATAAGAGCTATTGATAATTTGAAAATATGCCGGCAATTCGAAAAAGTGGACATGATACTGTGTTACGGTGAAGTGAGAAAAAATTTCACAACCCGTGAAAGAATTTAGCCAGGGCTTTGACTAGGCTCCGATTATTTTTCCCTTACTCTGCGAGGTCCCTAACATGGCACCCGACCGGGTCCCTTTGAGGCCGGTCACACTTTGTCGACGAGGGCCTAAAAAGGCTTATGAATCCATGAAGCCATGAAGCAACCCTATTACTGCCCTATAATTATCAAGCGAGGTGTTTTGCAATAATGAAAACTATTTTCTTCAAATAAAGGATTATTTATCATTCACCTCGAAATTAGAAGATAAAAAACAAGTTCATCCCGTCATCCCATCAAAATCCCGTCTAGGCCCTTTATCATTTTACTCGCTACGACCTTTATTGAATAAATTACCCAACCCTGTTATTTTCCTGTCGGGGCCCAGTCCGATTGTGTTGTGGAAAGCCCTAGTAGGGAATCCATATTCAAACCCTCACGGGGCCCGAATTTTGTTATGGCTGCCCTCCTAATTTCTTTCACGGGAAGAGCGCGTTGGTTGTATGCTGAGCAATTTCCAGATCGACAGTGTCGAAAAACCCTGCTGAGAAATATCCTACTAAAACGCGAACCACGGAAGATGCAGAAACTGATATCTTGGGTGACGTTGCGTGAATCCTCGTGCTAGTTGTAGGACTCTATCAAAACAATATCCGATTTCGAAATCAAGTGTGTGGAGAATCCTCAATCGTCGTCGATTCCATCCATACCGAATGTCGCTGCATCAGGTTCTCGAAGCGAATGTTTCTCAAAATCGCATCAACTTCTGTCCGTGGGCACAGCAGCAATTGCGGATGGACGCACAATTCTTTAATGACGTATTATTTACTGACGAGTCAACGTTCACAAATCATGGACAAGTGAACACGCATAATATGCACTATTGGGCGGATGAAAATAGAATTAAGAAATTAGGAGGAAAAATAGAATTATTGGTCCACACTTCATCGATGGTTATCAGACTGGGCTTAATTACGCTGCTTTTCTGGAAAAAATATCACCTGTGTTGCTTGAAGATTCAACCTTGTGGGATCGGCAAAAACTCTGGTATCAACATGATGTTCATCCACTTGATTTTGCACGGATAGCTCGCAATGATGTCGACCGAACATTTGGAAATAAGCAGATTTGCCGAGGATCACGAATAAGTTGACCTGCTACATCATCGGACTTAACTCGACTCGATTTTTCTTTATGGGGGATAAAGTTTATCAAGATATGCCCACAACACCGGAGAGCATGCGAGAACGCATCATCAATGCATGTAACAGCATCACTCGGACTGCAAAAATGTTTGGAGGCTGGTGGAGGTCATTTTGAATATCTATTGAAATAAAATATAAATTTGAAAATATTTGATCCGATCCGATCCGATGATATTTGATTTGATCAGATCCGACTTTCATCGACACTGAACTCGAATGACCTCAAACGACTTTGGCTTCCGAATGTTTATTATGTGGTTTAAGGTGCTCCACAAGATGGTTGAACAAAATGTACCATACCATTTTAAAAAGTGGAGGTGACCTTCACTGCGCGTCAGCGCCTCCAACGAAATAAACAAATTGGTGACATTTGACGAGTCCCTTCACACCGTACAACTTTCGTCTGAAACATTTTTTCGTGACGTCGATAATTACCGAGTTATTTCGGGTGGCAGAGATAAGAGGGACACCCTGTATATCCATTTAATTTAGCCGTTTACTTTTTTCTCCATCTGTCTCTTTCCTCCAGCACCCTCTTGTTCCAAGATCTCCTTTTTCCCGTCTTTCTTTATCTTCGTGTCTGTAGCGCCCACTGGGTCGTAATGACGAGGAAGAAATGTCTCCGCGCACCGGGTGAGGAGGGTGGGATAGCTTAGTTAAGGGGTGCAGGGACGGGAAAGATTGAAAAAACCGCGGAATAAAAGAGTTAATAAAAAACCACGAAGGAAATCATCAATGCAATTCTTTTTTCGCGGTTGTGTTGTTTCTCTTCTCGTTTCTATTTCATCTTTCGTCCAAAACTGCTTCGCGGTATACATTATGAGATGCGCATTGCAGACTCATTTAAAAGAATCCGCTAATTGCGACGGTTAATTAGTCCCGGTGTCTAAGCGCTGTATATCGATGATCCATTAATTCGAGATACCAACGATGGAACTAACAAATCGATCTACGCCTTGTGAATTCACGATGAGATTCATACTCCGTTGGACGAGTATTTTGTTGATAATTTCTTGCATTGAGAGTGCACTTCACGACCGAATGATCACGTTGCTCTGGCACAAAAAAAATCTGCATAGGGAAACCGCGTCTCGATGAATGTGTCTCCAAATCGGACGTACGATTTTTCAGGCTTCCTTAGGTTTCTTCACGTTGCCTTTAGGCTATTCTAAATTCCAATCCTCCAATATCAGCTGATGTTCAGCTTAGTACACGGAGAGAATTTTTAAGTAATTTTTACTGTGAAATCACAGTAACTCGGTGACAAATGTGCAATTCTTCAGGTTTTTAGGAAATAAATTATAAATTTTCATGGAAATGAATCAAAATTTACTTTTGCGTGCCAGAAATTTACAATATTTTCCAGAATTTTTACTGAAATTAATAGTAAAATTTCATGAAACGTAAAGATTACGACAATAAGTTAAAAAAGTGCTAATGTAAATGAAATTTTTCAGTGGAACATTGAGAAATTTGCGTGTTTTCCATAAAAATTTAAAAAAGGAAGCCGAAATTTTCCGTGCGTCCACCGGAATTTTACGTTCTTTATAGTAAAATCAGTTAGGGCTAGGTCGCCTGACCGTACGCGTGAGCTCGGTGTGTAGCGTGCGTATACGTGAACGCAAGCTGTGAGAGTGCGCTTGTGTATGACGCAGTATGACGAGCACGAACGACGCCGACTCGCGTTGCTTAGCAACAGCGGTACCGCGCATGCGCATTATAGTACGAAGCATGGGCCAAGAAAGCCTCGTGGTCTCGTGCAGTCTAACGTGTTCTACGCAGTTCTACGCAAGAAAACAAAGAAACGTGAAAAGAAACTTCGATAAAGGACGTCTACAATGGTACGGAAAGATGATATGCTAAAATAAGTAGCAATCAAGAACACAAATGTTCAGAAATACAGTATATAGAGTATTTATTTAATCATAGGGAATTAATTTTTCGCTAGGGATTTTAGACATTTCAAGTTTGTCCAGGTTATTTTTACTGTAGAAACTTGGATGTTTTTAGGCAGCCCATTGTTAAAATTCTACATGAGAATGTGTCGGAATTTTTACTGAAAGAAATGTAAAAAATTATGCTACTTGCTTAAATTTTTACATGAATGAAAGCAAAATATTAAAAGCTAGTGTCAATTTTTGACTATGTGCACATTTGTCACCGGTTTCAAATTTTTAATGTAATTTTTACGGAGATTTCACCGTAAAAAATACTTTAAAATTCTCTCCGTGTAGAATATTTCATAAATCCAAAATAAAATCAAATACTACTTGAGTTCTACCTCAATGTTCTTGTATCATATTCGTCATTCCCTGACCTGAATTGATTTTTTTCGTAAAAAATATTTCGCCTGCACTCAGAGTCGAACCTATAACCTAGATGCCTATACTCCGTGCGCTGCCCCTATGCTACCAAGTGAATGTTGCATTTTAAATGCAGATAGAGCATAAGAGACTACATTAATTGCCATAATTATTTGTTATATCACCTAAACTATATCAATTATTCAATTGTATTCAAGTATTCAATTGTATTCAATTGAATTCAATTTTATTCAATTATTCAGTTGTATTCAAGTATTCAATTGTATTCAATTGTGTTGTATGTATTCAATATGTATTGAATACATGTATTGAATGTATTGAATACTCCATACATAATGGCATACATAGGCATCGTTGAGATTTAACCAATTCCGGAAGCCTCTATTCTTACTCGTTTCGGTACGTCATCACCAATCGTAGTCGAACTTTGAGGTCATCTGAAAATGTTTAGGGTCAATTCCGCTGCAGCTCATTCTCTAGAGCCCCTACGTCAAAATTATTCCCTCGTGGAGTAGAAGACCGTGCAAGTATTATATATGAGGTAGTGGCGAATGAGGGGCACAGATAACACGATCCTACCCCTAATGGAATGTAAGTTACGCCTTTTTGTTCGCCAGTGGACGATAGATGTATAAAGGAAGTACATCACAGCTGAATTCTTCCGTGTGCCGCAATGGACTTTATCTATATATGTTGCGTGGAATGGTTCGAGGAGGATGAAGAGGTTTTGGAAATTCGGTAGGATATTGAAACGACCGCGGCCTATCCTCATCCCTCTTCATCAGTGAACCGGAATGCGCGCCCAGCTAATTAACGATATTTCACTGGTAATTAAACGAGAGAACTTTCGACTTCTATGTGTATGGCTCTCTCTGTTTCTCTGGCTCTCTCTCTCCCCCCCCCCTCTCACTCTCTCTCTCTTTCTCTCTCTGCCTCTCACTCTCTATTTACATTCCATTCGTGAAGTAAGCCAAGACGCTGTGGGTGCTGTCTCGTAGTCGACCAGGGAAGCTTGAGAGCTTCCCCAGCCCAAGGATCCTTCCGACCGCACATTTTCTATGCTCTTGCTCGCTTCCGTTTCTCCACCGGAAGTGCAGGAAATAGAGATAGCCGGCGAGAGAAAGAGGAAGGAAGACAGAGGAACTGCTAAAACGTAACTACTGAGTAAACCACTATTGGCCCTCCCTTTTAGTCTTTTACGATGAAGCCACGAGAGAAACCAATCTCATCCTCACTATCGTATCTGCTCTCTCTCTCTCTCTCTCTCTTCTTTTTTTTCGTCCCTCTAGTCCTCGTTTTCTCTCTCTTCTGCTCATGTCTTCTCGGACATTCTCGTCCTTCCAGCGTCGTCCTTTATCCCTTCCAACGGCGTTGATTTCGCGCGGGTCATTCTTCCGCTTGCCCTTTCTTCTGCAACGTGTGAAGAAGCTCCGTCTCCATAATATCACCTTAACCTTTGTAGTCGCAAAAGAAAAAAACAATACCGAGACTTCCTTGCTGCGGGCCGCAAATTGTGACAATCACAATGGACACGTTGACAAAGATTTCTCAATGGTAACATGCGCCATCAGGAAACTCGTACCCTAACTCTATTACACGGAGAGAATTTTAAAGTATTTTTTACGGTGAAATCTCCGTAAAAATTACATTAAAAATTTGAAACCGGTGACAAATGTGCACATAGTCAAAAATTGACACTAGCTTTTAATATTTTGCTTTCATTCATGTAAAAATTTAAGCAAGTAGCATCATTTTTTACATTTCTTTCAGTAAAAATTCTGACACATTCTCATGTAGAATTTTAACAATGGGCTGCCTAAAAAAATCCAAGTTTCTACAGTAAAAATAACCTGGACAAACTTGAAATTTCTAAAATCCCTAGCGAAAAATTAACTCCCTATGATTAAATAAATACTCTATATACTGTATTTCTGAACATTTGTGTTCTTGATTGCTACTTATTTTAGCATATCATCTTTCCGTACCATTGTAGACGTCCTTTATCGAAGTTTCTTTTCACGTTTCTTTGTTTTCTTGCGTAGAACTGCGTAGAACACGTTAGACTGCACGGGACCACGAGGCTTTCTTGGCCCATGCTTCGTACTATAATGCGCATGCGCGGTACCGCTGTTGCTAAGCAACGCGAGTCGGCGTCGTTCGTGCTCGTCATACTGCGTCATACACAAGCGCACTCTCGGAGCTTGCGTTCACGTATACGCACGCTACACACCGAGCTCACGCGTACGGTCAGGCGACCTAGCCCTAACTGATTTTACTATAAAGAACGTAAAATTCCGGTGGACGCACGGAAAATTTCAGCTTCCTTTTTTAAATTTTTATGGAAAACACGCAAATTTCTCAATGTTCCACTGAAAAATTTCATTTATATTAGCACTTTTTTAACTTATTGTCGTAATCTTTACGTTTCATGAAATTTTACTATTAATTTCAGTAAAAATTCTGGAAAATATTGTAAATTTCTGGTACGCAAAAGTAAATTTTGATTCATTTCCATGAAAATTTATAATTTATTTCCTAAAAACCTGAAGAATTGCACATTTGTCACCGAGTTACTGTGACTTCACAGTAAAAATTGCTTAACAATTCTCTCCGTGTATGCATTTAGTGGACGGGCTGTGATGCATTGAACCAACACCAACAAAATTTCATAAGAATCTGGTAGTTTTCGAGTTATGAGCGTGACGTCATGACTCAAGAACTACCAATTGGATTCTTATCAAATTTTGTGTGCATATGCGTGTGTCTGTACTTAACCGATTGACCGCTAATGGCTGATATATGCGCACATCGAAAGATTCCGATAGTTTCTATGGATTTTTGATAAAACTTGGTATTCCATAAGTCTGGGGGACGCTGAATCGGATTTTAGCAAAGACACTACAAGATCCTTCACCAGGACGTCCGAAAATGATTTCTCCGTATGGTTTTCAGGTATAATACGTACCAACGGGTGACGATTTGAGGTAAGTTGGATCTAAAATGAACGTTGTCAATTCAATAAGTAAAATGATGCTCCGAGACAACTTTCAACCACTTGAAGCCCCATAAATATCCTTCACCCTTGCTGAAAATAAATATGTAAATCTGTAAACAAAGAAAAGGATCTCAATGACCACTCATATAGGCGTTACCGTGAATATTTTTAATTTAAATTCCGGCGTTTTGTCCTTATAAGAAGTGTGGTACCCCAGAAAAAATGCAGCGATACAAAAACTACTAGCAGTTGTATTTCGACTACCAATGATTAACATACTCGTGTGTGTGCATTTTTTCTCTCACGACGATTCTATAATTCACTGACCAAATTGTCGCAATCATGGTCCAGACGTCGTCAACGTATGTCAATGTAAATTCGTAATCATCAACGCTAGTCCGAGTCCCTTGTGGGTCTCTCGATCTGGATCTCATCATCGCCAATAATTCCTGCCCACATCTCCGTCCAACCTAACCACCGTTCGATCTGCATACAGAACACGCGTGTCACGGGAGCGTGTGTGCGTATGTACACAAACCGGCGAGTGTTGTCTCTATATGTAGTTAGGTCGTTTGCCATTCGGATGAAGCGCAGGTCCAGTCTACGTACATACGTGCGCCAACGCGCGAATGAGAGGAGGACCAAAACTAACGAGCGGGGTCGGAGGAGATTCTAATTAATCAGCTAGTCCACCGTGTGGGCCGCAGACGAGAACACTCGCGACCCCAATCTCTTCGCAAACTCCGATCTCTGTGCATATGCAGGCCTGAATTGTAAAGGGGCACTGTATACGCTACGTGACGTCAAAAGTTGGAACGATTGCGTCCTTTTCCTCGCAAGCGAGTTTTCACGCGATAAATCGAGTACCAACGAACAAAATGGCGTGGCCCGGGCAATTTTCCGGATAATGCAATCCGTATCGCGCCCTTTTGCCTGTTAACGGTACCGTATACGGAGCATATAAATAACGTACCACGTTTTATTCGGGTACCTACGTATCGAAGGTATGGGGCCTTTCGTGACCACTGGACCGTCCAACTCCGTTCGGAATCGCTTTCGGGATTTAAGGATTTTGGAATTTTAGGAATAACCCGACTAGAAATTTTGCTACGGGCCGGAACAAGCATGGATCCGGCATGCCGTATCCCGTACCGCGGCACTGATCAAGCTGCCGGATCAGGGCCGTAACAGGCGTGAAACGCTTTTTCGCATCCGGCCCTGATCCGGATAACGGACACGGCCCTCATCAGTAGGCCTGTTCAGGCCCTGATCCGGCCGCCGTATCAATGCCTAAAATGATAAAAAAAACAAATGATGAATTTAAGGCGTTAGGCCGCAGTAACGGCTATAAAATCATGTGCGAATCCGGCACGGATCCAGCGTGCCGTACCATGGCGCCACCTACCGCTATCTGCCGGCCACGCAGGCCATGTCAAGGGACGCCGGATCCGTGCCGGATCCCGCCCGGATCGGGCGTGTCCTACTACGGCATTCCGGATTGCAGCCTGATAGGGGTCTGGTCAGTCTTCAAGCAGCCGGGTCAAAATTTCTAGTCGGGAAGTTGCGAGGATCTCCACGACATGACTTACACTTATTTTCAATTGTCGTTTTTCGATGCACTCTTTAGAAGTATCGTTCTTCTACTGTACTTGGTTGAAGGTTTTTTAATGGGTTTGCATAAGTTTGAAATTTGAGATGCTTGAAGTAATACCCTTCACTATGAAAAAAAGGCAAAACCTGCACCGATTTGCCAAAAAAACAAAATCACGAAAACACCTCTTTTTCCGGCCGCGAACTAAGTGTAACCCGTTAAGAGGGAATGATACTTTATCGCGGTCGGTATGGTAGAACGATTATAGATTCCCACGAATCTCTGAAACGGCTCTTCAGATCCCGTCGAAACTTTGCCAAACGACGTCAAATAGATAGACGAACGGCTGTCTTCTCCTCAAATTTTCCGAATTTGAGAAAAAAAATGTAGATTGGGTTATCATAAGCCAATCTACATTCTTTTTCTCAAAATCAGAAAATTTGAGAAGAAGAGGGCCATTCATCTATCTATTTGACGTCGTTTGGCAAAGTTTCGACACGATCTGAAGAGCCGTTTCAGAGATTCGTGGGAATCTATAATCGTTCTACCATACCGACCGCGATAAGGTATCATTCCCTCTTAACTCGTAAGGCTCGAGTGTCCAGAACCGGCTTATCCAATACTGCAATTTAAATGAGTTCATTTGTATCGAATATAAAGCGTGGCGATCCCCTACTGGCGTTTGTGTGGTAGCATTAAGGAAGCTTTCCAGTGTGACAGCCCGAAAAATCGCGGTTTTTCGCAATTTTTTTTTTTAAAGAAAAAATAATCTAATCGGTCTGGTTTTTTTTTGTATATTAATTGGGTATTGAAGAATACAAAACAATTTTTTAAAGATCGATTTATTTATTAATTAATATCTATAAAAATGATGAAACAATTGTTGCAGAAAATGCACTTGGATGTGGTGTCCACGTTGGGGGTCACAATTTTGATCTGAAACAAAAAACACAAAAAGATTATTGATCGGTATATAATTGGCTTTCGTGCTATGGAGGCTTTTTTTTTTTTTTGCAAAAACTGGCGCCGGTTTGAACAAAAAGTATCGATTTTAGCATTTTTTTGGCAGTTTTTTTTACAAAAAAATAGGAAGATGTCAAAAAAAAAAAAGCTTCCATAGCACGATAAACAATGACGTTAAGAATATTGTGTAAAAAATTCAACTCAATAGCTTTAAAACTCTGCCCTCCAAGTTGGACACCGTTTTGAAAAATGCTGTTTCGAGAAAAACGCGTTCAAAGTTTCGCTGTAGCTGTAGCGCTCCGTTGCCTTCTTCCAAGAAATGCTGTACAGTAACCGAAATAATCTGAATTTCGGCATGAAAATTTCAGGGAATATTCGGAAGAGTGTATACTATTCGATAAAGCAAAAAAAAAAAATCGATTTTTTGAAAATTTCACACTGGAAAGCTCCCTTAATATCGGCCGACTCCCATATTCACACCGTTCGCTTGGACCACGTTTTTTGTCCCCAAGTTTTTCCCCTGGCAAAGCATTCTTTCCTCCGATGTTCCGTGTCGACGTTAAAGAGCGTTTATCCAATTCCTACCACAACGTCTTCTTGGAAAATCGCGAATCCATGATGCTTCAAAGCGGAAGACTCTGTCCAGACCTCGAGACTCGAGTGACATATCGTACGCGATTTCTGTCGACGTAGCCAACGACCGGTATTGGCATATGCCTACGTGAACTTCAAAGGGTTCAGGGCATAATTCCATTTGGATATATGGAACGTAATGAATGAGATTCTATAGATCTGTACAGATTCTCGTTTGACTTCCGATTCAATCGGATCTCTACCCCGCAATACTCTAACGTATACACGACTGTAGTAAAGGGATGATTGGCACGGAGTGTGAGCGAGACGGAGATCCCAAAGTCGACCCTTCGCAACTCCACCCCCAAACATATCAGACCCGAAAAACCCACGTACTGACACGATGGACCATGTATGAGATTAGTTTTCGTTCAAGGTGATGGGGTTTTCATTCTCGATTGGGGTGTGTTTCCCTTTCACATATATATAGGTATATAACAGCGGAGGTACATAATGGCATCACAACTTGGTATTGTCGTTCGGGTTCGAAAGCAAAGAATGAACTATGGAAGATCGGCTGATGGTGCACACCTATATATATATATGTATATATATATACGTTTGACGATGCATATAATATACTCAACTGATTGTTCCCCTGGGGTTGCCGCAACCCCTGCTGCGTGCACGGGGCCAGTGTACCACATTGACTTCATAGCACGCCTCTGTACAAATTGTATACATATGTGTGCGCTCGTCGCGTGTGCCGCAAAACAATTAGTAATTGCTGGTAGATGCGACGAGCGAACGAGAATAATAACAAAAACACGGAAAGAAGATCGAGCTGAATATTACGTGATTGATCAATCGACTTTGCAGCCGTGAAATTAATTAAGGATGCAATGGGAACGGGACTTTCGTCTTGAATAGAGGAGCGGGCCGGCGAAGGGGAGGACGAAATAAAAGACGAGAAAGCAAAAATCAAGTCACCCTTGACACGCAGAGTGGATCCGGATGATGTTGCGCAACGTTTGCAAACCTAATGGCAGCATGACGTGGGGGTTCGTTGCTTGCCGGATAACGTTTGCAAATCTGCTGGCAATTGGGATTTGGACACTGGCAACTGATATTCAACAATCTAAGTGTGGAATGTCAGTTCATGTTTGGAAAACTACCGGCAATGGTCATCAGCATTGACACTGGCAACTGACAATCAACGATCTGATTATGAAATGTCAGATATGGCTTGGAAATCTACTGGGCATTGGCTCGGCCAACTGGCATTCAACAAACTAATCGTTTGATGTCGGATAACGTTTGCAAATCTATCGACAACAGGACGCAAACGTTTCAACAGGCTCCTCTGTTTTAATTCTAAAGCCAAACGCATCTCGTTTTCACGAAGGTGGGAATGGTATGGGAGTATTGTCCGAATGGGATTTTTCTTTTTCAATAATGTAGATGCCAAGGATAATGAAAACTATTCGATCCTCCAGGAAGATGATTTTTTCGTTTCTTTTTTCGAGAGCCTCGTGACATTACCCAATAGAACGGTCGCTCTGCGATGTTCTCTCCAACTCGCCCTCTCTCTCGTTTCGTGGTACAGCTATTGGAGCGTTGACGAGCGGCCCGGATGGAGCGGTACCACCGTTATTTCCATCTCAATTAATATTTTAATCAAGCCTCTTGTATACCGCGTTGTTCCATTTACGCTCGGATGAACATTAAAACCATGATGCGCGCATCAGAATCACCACTGGGGCTGCCGTTTGTTTCGCAAACCAATACACAATGCCTAGAGCTATTGTTATCACTATATATCGTTCTCTCGATATACATATCTAGGGATATGGTACGTATATATATTCCCAAGCCCTGACAACCAATATCAAAATACATTGATTATATACATGCCTACGAAAGCCTTATTCGTAATAAATACTTGTGTGAAAAGAGAACAAAATCAACCCCCCAGCACTAATGTCAGACTATAGTGACCCGAACCCGCAGGTATTTTCATAGACATGTCTCAAGTTTCCTGCTTTTCGGACACGAATATCCTTGAAGATACGTCTCGTACAGCTTTTTTTATTTACCTGTCTTATACGTTGTTTTGTGTCGCAGGGTTTAACGCGTTACCCCCACTTGCAGCGCAAAAAAAGGCCTTTTTCGTGAATTTTTTTAAAGAAAACTACAAAACTTTTTTAATCGATCAATATACCATCTTAAAGAACACATCTTGAAGACCTTTCAGTAATTTTTTTATTGAAAAATATTACATTGTTTAGTGGCAAATAGCCGTCAATGAAATAATGTTTTTATATACACGGTTTGCGGTGCCCAACATTGCGGCGAAGTGGATCATCTGAGAAAAAAAATGCGGATGGATTTAGTCAAATATAAGTATAAACTAGTCTTTAATCGAAGGATTTTAAAAAATATTCATTTTTCACAAAATGGCGGACAGTCAAAGTTAATGGTTCGATTTTAACGAAAAAAAACGGCCGTTTTTTGGCTATAGACGGCCATTTTTTTTTGGAAAAAAAAATCGAACGATTAAAGACTACATTTTTATGTATTAAATAAGCCTGCAAAATTTCAAGAAGATCGGTTCATTAGTGTTCGAGTAATCTTGGTCACCGACTTCAGAAATGCCATTTTGAGAAAAACGCGTTTAAGGAAGCTTTCCAGTGTGACAGCCCGAAAAATCGCTGTTTTTCGCGATTTTTTTTTTTAAAGAAAAAAATAATCTAATCGGTCTGGTTTTTTTTTGTATATTAATTGAGTATTGAAAAATACAAAACAATTTTTTAAAGATCGATTTATTTATTAATTAATATCTATAAAAATGATGAAACAATTGTTGCAGAAAATGCACTTGGATGTGGTGTCCACGTTGGGGGTCACAATTTTGATCTGAAAAAAAAAACACAAAAAGATTATTGATCGGTATATAATTGGCTTTCGTGCTATGGAGACTTTTTTTTTTTTTTTTTGCAAAAATGGCGCCGGTTTGAACAAAAAGTATCGATTTTAGCATTTTTTTTGGCAGTTTTTTTTACAAAAAAATAGGAAGATGTCAAAAAAAAAGCTTCCATAGCACGATAAACAATGACGTTAAGAATATTGTGTAAAAAATTCAACTCGATAGCTTTAAAACTCTGCCCTCCAAGTTGGACACCGTTTTGAAAAATGCTGTTTCGAGAAAAACGCGTTCAAAGTTTCGCTGTAGCTGTAGCGCTCCGTTGCCTTCTTCCAAGAAATGCTGTACAGTAACCGAAATAATCTGAATTTCGGCATGAAAATTTCAGGGAATATTCGGAAGAGTGTATACTATTCGATAAAGCAAAAAAAAAAAAGCGATTTTTTGAAAATTTCACACTGGAAAGCTTCCTTAACAATCGACGATTAGGAATATCACGAGATAGCGTGCGTTTTCTGTACAGTACGTGAAACGACCGCGAAATGAGCGAAAAATGGAGAAAACGTGCGGGAGGAAAAGCGACGAGTAGGTGGAGTGGAGAGAGAGAGAGAAAGAGAAGAAGAGAGAGAGAGAGAGAGAGAGAGAGAGAGAGAGAGAGAGAGAGAGAGAGAGAGAGAGAGAGAGAGAGAGAGAGAGAGAGAGAGAGAGAGAGAGAGAGAGAGACCGATAAAGCGACGTTTCTCCGAAGGGGTTGGTGCTTCGTGGCCAACAACAATGGCTGCATTGTAGAGGCTCTCCAGCGTTGTCCGGTCGAATAGACGAAACTCTTCGTACATATACCGATAAGGTAGAGCAAGAGGGAAGACCCGAAGAGGACTCGAGCGGTGGAGACAGAAGAGGAGGAAATAACCGACAGAGTATATCTCTTATTCGAATGATTCGCGAAGAGGAGATGCAGAAGATGCTTAGCTTGACTGAGACGCGACGGAAATTCCGCAGAAATAGGGAAAAGGTGGGAAATTTGCAAGGTAAAAGGAATGAGAAAAGATTTGGGGGGGGGGGAGGCAGAGTTCGGGAAAGGGAACAGCATTCATTCGTGCTCACTAATGGCTGCGGCTTAGAGCCCTTGGAAAACGGCTGAGCATCCACAGAAGAAAGGATAAGAGAGAGAGAGACTGACAGAGCAAAAGAGGGGAAGGAAGGAGCAGCTACACTCATACACGTGTACAGCTCTAGCACAAGGATTTTCCACTAACCGAAAATTTCCAGCCTCCCGCCGTCTCGTCCCTTTTTCCGCCGCTCAAAAGCCCGAGGAAATGGCAGATGAGTGAAAATGATATGCCGGACAATGGGCATTGTTTACAACACGGGTATGATTCGCTAGAGGGCCGCGAGAGGGAACCAAAAGTTCGAGATACTCCCCCACCCTCTTTCGCGTCTCCCTAACCCTTTCGCTGAAAGCGTCTGACGCGAATGTTTTCTCGAGCGAGACGAGGAAAACAAATGGCGATAATGGAAAAGTGACGAAACTTTTTTATGGGTCTATCTATTTATCGGATATCTGTACGCTGGTCCATTTCCATTTAACTCGAATTGTATCGAACGAGTGCTCGGCGAATTTCGTTGAGGCGTTACCCCCACGTGTAGCGCAAAAAAAAGGCCTTTTTCATGAATTTTTTTAAAGAAAACTACAAAACTTTTTTAATCGATCAATATACCATCTTAAAGAACACATCTTGAAGAACTTTCAGTAATTTTTTTATTGAAAAATATTACATTGTTTAGTGGCAAATGGCCGTCAATGAAATAATGTTTTTATATACAAGGTTTGCGGTGACCAACATTGCGGCGAAGTGGATTATCTGAAAAAAAAATGCGGATGGATTTAGTCAAATATAGGTATAAACTAGTCTGTAATCGAAGGATTTTAAAAAATATTCATTTTTCACATAATGGCGGACAGTCAAAGTTAATGGTTCGATTTTAACGAAAAAAAACGGCCGTTTTTTGGCTATAAAACGGCCATTTTTTTCGAAAAAAAAAAAATCGAACGATTAAAGACTACATTTTTATGTATTAAATAAGCCTGCAAAATTTCAAGAAGATCGGTTCATTAGTGTTCGAGTAATCTTGGTCACCGACTTCAGAAATGCCATTTGGAGAAAGACGCGTTTAAAGTTTCAATTTCAGTTCTTCAATTCACGGATTCTTCTCTTTCAACGCTCATATCTCAGTCAATTTTGTTCGGATCGACTTGAAATTTTCAGGACATATTCTCAGATACTTATACTTAAAAAAAAATGCAATAAAAAATCGATTTTTTTCAAAATCGCAAGTGGGGGCAACCCCTTAAATCAAGAAATTTAAATAGAGCCATCTAGTCTATACGACTAAATATTAGTTCATCTAAATGATATTGAATACACAAATTATTGGAAGCATATCAATTTTTATTCCTCAACGGTATTCAATAGTTTTGGAGTTTAAAAAATTAATATATTTTAAATAAATCTTTGGAATGGTGAAATAAAAAAAATTAAAAATTGATATTACGAAAATTTGCGTTAATTCCAATAACAAAGACGATCAAATAAACGCATTTAGTTGATTTCATGAGTGTATATCGTTTGAAGAAGTAAAATTGGCCGGAAGTTCATTATCGAGCGGCCCATTCTCTTCAGAATTTAAAACTGAAAATATAGCGCAATCTGAGTTCTTGTATTCGCTATAATTTGCCGACCAGCCGACAAATCGTATCTGACAAGTGTGCGAAAAGGAATCTCCATTAGAATCTCAAATTCCAAACGCGGATCTCTAGGTTGCAATTATTCGGGGATCCTTGAGGATATAACGAACACACCGACGAGGATACCCACGTTATTATGCACACAATAATGATACGATATGTACGTGCAAATATTCGGAATACAAGCAAAACCTGCTGATAACGGCAGAGGAACTCGTATAATAGAGGCTCGTAACGGTGCGGGAACTCGTATCCAGAGATAGGTGGTTAATCATCACGTATGACATGACATACGTGCCCGCTGTGTCTCGCTATACACAGAAACACACATGCTCGTCTCATGCCTGTAGTGCATAAAACGTACCATTGAAAAGGGATATATAATAAGCCCGAGGCACGTGATAGTGGCAGGCATATATACGTCGTTCGGATGCAACGGACACTAGTCGAAGACAGACAAGAGAGAACTTGACATAGCACTGGCCGTGTATATGAAGCATTTCATTTCAAGTCGTTAGTTCTAGGACCCGCAGCGTTTTGACATTTTTCTTTGGCCGCAAATGGGCTTAGAATGGGCATGGAGTAGCTCAGAAGACATTCCATCAATTACATCTTATTGGTAGCCGAGAAACTGAAAAGCAAACATTGAAATCGATTAAAAAAATGACGATCTCATGTCAGCAATTAGATATTCCAAGAAAAAGTGCAATTAAAGCTGCAACTGTGATGCAGAAACATTCTAAAAGAAACATAATGTAGGTATCCGAGGGTTGGCAACGGAAATGGATCGGTTGGGTGTTAACGCGTTACCCCCACTTGTAGCGCAAAACAAAGGCCTTTTTCATGAATTTTTTTAAAGAAAACTACAAAACTTTTTTAATCGATCAATATACCATCTTAAAGAACACATCTTGAAGAACTTTCAGTAATTTTTTTATTGAAAAATATTGCATTGTTTAGTGGCAAATGGCCGTCAATGAAATAATGTTTTTATGTACACGGTTTGCGGTGACCAACATTGCGGCGAAGTGGATCATCTGAAAAAAAAATGCGGATGGATTTAGTCAAATATAAGTATAAACTAGTCTTTAACCGAAGGATTTTAAAAAATATTCATTTTTCACAAAATGGCGGACAGTCAAAGTTAATGGTTCGATTTTAACGAAAAAACGGCCGTTTTTTGGCTATAGACGGCCATTTTTTTTCGGAAAAAAAAATCGAACGATTAAAGACTACATTTTTATGTATTAAATAAGCCTGCAAAATTTCAAGAAGATCGGTTCATTAGTGTTCTTGGTCTTGGTCACCGACTTCATAAATGCCATTTTGAGAAAAACGCGTTTAAAGTTTCAATTTCAGTTCTTCAATTCACGGATTCTTCTCTTCCAACGCTCATATCTCAGTCAATTTTTTTCGGATCGACTTGAAATTTTCAGGACATATTCTCAGATACTTATACTTCAAAAAAATGCAATAAAAAAAATCGATTTTTTCAAAATCGCAAGTGGGGGTAACCCCTTAAATTGCCCGTATCTAGCTGGATAAATGTGCGAAGCATATATTACGCGTATTATAGAAACGGAATACCTACCTCAACCGCAAATCCAGTATAGCACATACGCTTATCGATATATGTACATTTACGTATCTATATATAGATATTAAGTTAAGGGATATAGCGAATAATACAGTGTAATACGTGGAGCCAATATATGCATACATATATAGATAGATAGATAATCGGGCAGAAACTTCTCGGCTTTCGAAACGCCCATTGGCATCAGACCAACCAGCATTCCTTCTTCCCTCCAGCCACCGACGAGCCAAACCACCCTTGGTTTCCTTATTGCGTGATTGTATCCTTCCTTTCGGTTATGTACACTGCTTGTGAATATACATACATACATACATATATATATATATATTAATTATGTGATATATATATATATATATATATATATATATATATATATATAAATTAATTATGTGATATATATATATATGTGTGTGTGTGCGTGTGTATATGTATGTATATACAAACGATGCACAGTTCTATCAAACAGGGTGTTTAGTCCGGTATGCAAACAATTCTTGCACATGGCGATTGATTTGTTTGGATGATCTACTAGAACGAATATCGTACCAAAAATTTATAGTTTTCGCTGCACATATATTGAGGGGTCTCCATATGCTTGAAAGTTTAGGAATGCGTTTTCATAATGAATCGTTTTACAGCCTGGTATTTTCACTTTGATTTCCAACAAACATTTTCTCGACATTCTAATAAATGATCGAGTTGTTTTGTGAAACGTTGCAAGCCGTATCTCAAAATCTATTCTTCGGATTCACTTCACATTCAGACGAAACTGATTTATAACATTTTTTATCGTATGGCCGGATGATTTTTTATGATTATTCGTTAGTAAACAACAAATTATTGAAACTATTCTTTTGATCGAGAACCGAACTTTTTTCCGTAGCTTGCCATTTACGTGATGTTAATTTTTTTTAAAGTATCCGGGCATTAAAATTTGTATTATTATACTAAAAGTACCATTTTTATTTTTTATTCCAGATCACTCTAGTTGCCAGAGTGATCATTGGCCGATATCGATGTCGATGTTGCAGAATTCTGTTCTCGAAGTTCTCCAAAAAGATGTTGGCGATAATAGGGGAAATAAGGGAATCTATGGCTGCGCCTGAAGTTTGTTCATAAAACTGGAATTGAATTTGGAAATTTGTAGAGTTTAGGGATTATTCAGTGTAGGGTAGTAGATTAGCCGCAACTTTGTTGGATTTTTTAATTTTGCCCAGATTTTCATGGGTCGGGACGTTTCTAGACAGAGATACGACATCGAAACTTACTAAGATGTCGTTTGGTTGCACCTTGATAGAGTGGATCTTGTTCACGAAGTCTCGAAAGTTTTTTCATAGATTTTGTATGCTTGAGTTTCAATTTGTCGCGACGTTGTTAAAAAAATGTTTTAAAAACTCGACGATCATCAACCGCTCATATTAATTCTTAACTTGAATAACCTGTTTGGTTTTTATAATTCAGATGGACCGTTTAAGCTGGAGTGTCCACTGCCAAACGTCGTGAAAAAATGTTATCATCTGCCGGTAGCCATGTTATTGTTCTTTTTCTGTATTTTTGTGGTGATTTTTTATTAAAGGCTTCCAATATATGTATGTTTGTGTTGAAAAAATGCGTTTCTTTTTCGCCAACGGTTTCCCTGAAAAGAATCGGAATTTGGCAATTGTTTGCGGTCCTCTAGGTAAATGTAGTACGTAGGTGTTGGGAGTCAACGCCATTTCTTACTTCATGAGTCTTTATTTGAAAGCATCTCTTGTAGGCGGTGTGCAATAATATACACGGTAAAAAAGATATGAAATTTACAATACATTTAAGATACAAAAGAATTGAATTTTACAAACTCAGTAGATGAAATTAAATTTGAAACACTTGTATCGTAAATTTAAAATAGAAACATGAAATTCTAACGTGGATATAGAATTCAATAGATGGAACATGGAATTTCAAAGACAAGTTTGTAAATTTGTGGAAAATGTATTGCATTAACCCGTGTCTTCAATTGAAAATTACCACAGATGTATGATAAATCAACTATAAAAAACAGAGCATTGAAAATACAAAACAAGTTTGAAATTTATTTACAGCTGCCTGAAAAATATAATATATGTGAAACTGAATTTTACGATACGTACAATGCATGATCACAACAGATTTATTTAAAAGTGCGAAACTGGAATTGAAAAAAGAATTCATAAACGCTGATGAAAATCACATGAAACAACGTGAAAATTATATTAAATTTACACTACATTTAAGGGACAAAAGAATTGAATTTTACGAACTCAGTAAATGAAATTGAATTTAAGACACTTGTACCGTAAATTTAAAACAGGAACATGAAATTCTAACGTGGAAATAGAATTTAATAGATGCAACATGGAATTTCCAAGAAAAGTTTGCAAATTTATAGAAAATGTATTGCATCAACCCGTGCCTTAAATTAAAGATTACAACAGTTGTATATTAATTCAAATATAAAAAACAGAGTATTGCAAATACAAAACGAGCTCAACCCACCTCGGCCGCTCGCGACGACCGATGGTCGCGCGTAGTTCGCGTAGCGCCCGAGGGACGGCGCCTTGTCCGCACTTTCCCATAGCCACTCGCAGCTTCGGTCGGGCTTATAACCCGACCACCGGTTACGATCGTCCTGGGAAAAACAGACGCGTTTGCAACTCGTGCACGCGTCGGAGAGTGTCACAAATTCGTTTCCTCTCCATATCCACGCCAAAGTCGCAGTTCTTGAACTCGCCTATCCGGAAGGAAATTATTTTTCCCTTTTTACGCCGCCAAGTGTTGAAGGAAGAAATTTCACAAAAACCACCTTTTTTATCTCTAGCTCCCGTCGAGGAGGATAAATACGAGTCACATATTCAGTGGGCTTAATTATCAATTTCTGAAATAAACTTAAGGGAGCTTTCCAGTGTGAAATTTTCAAAAAATCGATTTTTTTTTGTTTGCTTTATCGAATAGTATACACTCTTCCGAATATTCCCTGAAATTTTCATGCCGAAATTCAGATTATTTCGGTTACTGTACAGCATTTCTTGGAAGAAGGCAACGGAGCGCTACAGCTACAGCGAAACTTTGAACGCGTTTTTCTCGAAACAGCATTTTTCAAAACGGTGTCCAACTTGGAGGGCAGAGTTTTAAAGCTATCGAGTTGAATTTTTTACACAATATTCTTAACGTCATTGTTTATCGTGCTATGGAAGCTTTTTTTTTTTTTGACATCTTCCTATTTTTTTGTAAAAAAAACTGCCAAAAAAAATGCTAAAATCGATACTTTTTGTTCAAACCGGCGCCATTTTTGCAAAAAAAAAAAAAAAAGCCTCCATAGCACGAAAGCCAATTATATACCGATCAATAATCTTTTTGTGTTTTTTGTTTCAGATCAAAATTGTGACCCCCAACGTGGACACCACATCCAAGTGCATTTTCTGCAACAATTGTTTCATCATTTTTATAGATATTAATTAATAAATAAATCGATCTTTAAAAAATTGTTTTGTATTCTTCAATACCCAATTAATATACAAAAAAAAAACCAGACCGATTAGATTATTTTTTCTTTAAAAAAAAAAATCGCGAAAAACAGCGATTTTTCGGGCTGTCACACTGGAAAGCTTCCTTAATACTTAGGATCAGTAATTTTAATACACACCCGTATGTTGATGTTAGCAAATGGTTCTTGAATTTAATTCACATGGATGTGAACATTTTTTTACACGTGCATTATTTTTCAAACGCACTAGTATATTACGGGGCTACACTTTTATTTTTAAAAAAACCTGCTTTGGATTTTCAAAATATTATCTGAAATTTGATAAACGGCGTCCGCATAAAAACATCATACACTTGTGTATTAATTTTTATACAGAAGCTTTTTACAGTGTAGGCATGAACGTTCAGTTATATAGAATGATAGGTGCGCAGTTTAGTGGGAGGTGGGGTAAAATAGGATACTTAGTATTTAATAAGATAGAAATGAGTATTTAATCCTTTGCACTCGAGAGGTGACTCTCGCTCACTACATACTATCCCAGCGCCAAAGGCCTCGAGTGCAAAGAGTTAAGAAGAAAACTAATAAAAATCTACTCAAAAACCGTTTTTGGTAGCTACAACGTTTAAATACGCACTGACACATTCTGTCTACTCTGACTCAAGTGAGGTGGCGGAACACCGAACGAACGGCACTGCTGTGTCATCGTATACGTGTGCTCAAAAGTCGCCCGTGTCAAATCACACTACTAGTGCCCGGATGATCAGATGGATGACCGTTTAATCTCCAATTATTCGGCCCACCAATTTCTCCACGCCCGTAACTCACATTTTCATTGCCAGGCAAGGTTTTTCGCGGAATGTGGTATTCCGCGAAGACTCGTAGGGAATCCCGCTTACAGATCGCAGGAGGCCACCCTTGGCCGGGATTTCTGATCTACTCGTGACCAAGCCCAAATAGTTTCCACGTGCCCATGGCAGCTTAGATAGAGTAATAGAGTGAAAGTAAAATTCTAGTCTTCTCGTAAGGTAATCGACCATCACGCTACAATCTCACACATCGAAGCATAACTTATACCCGTATTCATAGTCCTTCTTTGAGGAACAAGGATTCGTTGTTCCTCATTTCGCGTTTCATAGACCTTCCTTGACAGAACGAGGAGCCTTATTGGCCTCCTTATTTCAAGGCAGGTCTCGAGCTTCCTTGAGGGAACCTTCGGCGCTGTGATTGGCTGTTTCGTTTCATATGACTAACGCTTGCGCTTGGGCTTGGCGTCTATGCAGTTTTTACCTGTATCACAGACCAGTCTACAGGTTAACCTCAAAAACAGTTGAAAGCGGAGCACGTAAAAAGTTTCGAAACGTATCGCAGTGAACGGAGTTGACAAAAAAGATGGGCTAATAACAGCCTTTCGCGCTCTGTATAATGAACATTCTTTCCTTCATCCATAATTGTACTCGTCGCAACTCAATTTCTAATTTTGAACTTTGAGGTTATACACTCGAGGCTATACAATCGAGAGCCAAGCGGTTTGAGTTAGTTTCAAATATAGCCGAGTGGCGCTTCCATCAGCGGTTTTACCACCATAAGCAATCACATATCCCTAAATATGTCATCCTTCTGGAAGGGAGAGTCGAGTTGCGACTATGAAACAAGGACGCCTCTGAGATTCAAGGGAGCCTTCATCAAGGCGTCCTTTATCCTTGAGATAAGGAGAGACTATGAATACGGCCATCAGAGTCTACCTTTCGATGAATGTGGTAAGTCATCAACAGCCCCTAGCGCTAATTCTATGGCCAGTTAACGACAGTTCCACACGATTGGCATCTCTCCGAAGTTTACCAAAGTGGCGCCCATACTTTTGCAATTTTCATTGACTGCCTGCGCGATTTCAGCGCCATTTAGCGAGTCATGTGCCAACTCGAGTCGAAATTTAGACCCTCCTTTGAATGCTCGAGAACCTATTTCCTTTGTCACGCACAGACCGCCGCCCTCCTTTGACTCCCCTTGAACCTATATGGAGGAATTTGCACCGTTGGCGACCCTCCTTTAGCCCTACTGAACCTTCTATTCAACCTCCTGAGCCTCCTTTAGGCCTATGGGCTCGGCTTGCGTGAACCTACACAGCCTCGTTTTGGCCTAAATTCCTATCTGTACCCTACAGAACCTCCTTTGAATCCAAAGCAGAAGGAAAATGAAAGATTGGATCCAAAGGAGGTTCTGTAGGGTCAAGCTATATCTGAAAAATAAATTATATGTGTGAATAAAAAATATGATGTTTGATTATTTATTATAAGAATGATTTATTAATTCGAAACATATACATACATTGTCACAACTATAAATTATTTCGTGTAACTGAAAATATTTTTTAATTATACTTATCCCTTCTTTGGAATATCGGTGAACTGCGGATGGGAGAGAAGGGGGGGAGCGGAACGTAGCATATTGAAGTAGGCTTAAAGGAGGGTTAGTAGGGTCAGAAGAGGTTTAAAGGAGGGCTAGGAGGCTCTGCGAGCCACCGGTGAAAGGAGTCAAAGGAGAGTTAGTAGGGCAAAAGGAGGTTTAAAAGAGGGCCTGTAGGTTTGCGTAAGCATTAAATCAGGCTCACTAGGGTTTAAAGGAGGTTCAGATGAACCTACTAAACCTCCATTGAGTAAAAAAGTCCAATTTCTGCCACTTTTGGAGGTTCAGTAGGTTCTGATATACATGTTTTTGAGATTTCCATTTGAATCTCTCGAACCTCCATTGAATGACAAATTGGGATCGAAAGGAGGTTTAAAGGAGGGTCTAAATTTCGACTCGGGAAGCTTTGGGATGAGAATCTTTCCAGGGACGATTGACGATGATCCATCCCACGGCTGAAGAGCGATGCCCGAGGCAGCACGCCATCGCGACTATACAGTTCTCTGATATGACAATGAATTGATATGTTCCTTTTGGGTGGCTCGATCGAACCCCATTTCTGCCACACATACAGAGGCACACACGTGCACACATAGACGCGTCTCACCGCATGTATTTCCCTTCCAATGGACCTGCTGCGTTCCTTCTTGTCTGTACACTTCGGCTGGCGTTCTCCATCTTCGCAGATATCCCGGCACCCCCCTGCCGGGGTACAAACGCGCCCGCGCGGCTACGACAGGGCGGGAGGGTGGAAAAGAGAAGAAGGGACGGAGGAAAAGTGACAGAGAGAGGTGGAGGGATAGATAGAGTTCGGTATATCGCACGACAATGGAGAAAGCGAGCGGCGCACATCTGTAGGTACTCGCGGAAACAATGAACTGAGAGCTGCTGTATGCGATTGTGGAGCAGCAGCGGATAGCATTGTATAATATACTCTGTTGTTTCCACCACCCTCCCCCACCCCGTTCAAACCATCCCCTGCATCCCTCTCGGTACAGTCTCGTGAACGCTAGAGGGCGGTCTCGCCACCCACCTCTCTCCTGCTCTTACTCTCTTCCTCTCTTTGAACCTATCAGTCGAAGAGGAGGATACACCTACCGTGTATCACGAACTTGCGTCCACGATATCTACGTATATACGTTTTGGCCCGATGCTCAAATATGTGTATACGTATCCGAGAGAAGATAAAGGACCGAAGCGAGTTTTTGCATTCTCTTTCGAATCTGTTGCTCCTGTTTTTTTTTATACGCGTACACGTGCGCAAACACGTATACGCGCCTGGGTAAAGGAGAGTTGACTAATGCAAATTTTTCCCCTTTCCCAAAATTAGCTTTTACATGTGCACATACGAGACTACTATGAAAGTAGGATTCGGACGATGAAACGGCACGAGAGATTACTCACTTTGTGCCCGGAGTCGTTTGACAGAAGCATTTTTTTATTTAACTATTTCACATCAAGGCGAACGAGTCCGCAATAGTTTTACGAAGACTGACCTTTTCCAAATCATTGTGAGATTCGAGAGAACTCTTCCTCGACGAGTTAAATCATTTTGCGGTAACGAATTATCTTGGCATCAAACCGATATAACAGGGAATGTTTATTTCAGTCATTCTTCGTTATTCTTAGTCTGTACGGCGTATCGAAAATAAGGAAAGTTCGAGATTCTTCTGATTACGAATCACCAGAATGAAGAGTCCGTGTACCAAAATGCTAGCCCCAATAGGCATGTACGTACACATGTGTATTAGGGTGATTTAAAATGAGGAATCACTTTTTTTCGAATCCCCCTATTCAGTAGTTGCAGTGAGGGGAAATAATACGCCTGTTAAAATATGAGCCGTCAATATAAATATTTAAAGGTTCGTGATCGCGTTTTTTGTTGTGACAGTCCATAACACTTTTTTTTAATAGAATTCAGGTATACATCGACACTCCGAAACTACGATGCTGTCGAATCGAAGTGTCCATGTGAAACATAAGAGGTTATGTGCATCTATCGACTGCTGAGGCAGTTATAGGACAAGCCTATATATGGTTTTATCAGGGAAAGCCTTAGTAGGGCCTCACCTGGGAAAGCCTTAGTAGGGCTTATCAGGGCATGCCTTGGTAGGAACCTATTGCGGAAAGCCTTATAGTAGGATCTTATCAGGGATGGTCTTAGTAGGGCCATTTCATTTTTACCTGATTTAGGGTCTAATACTTCCGGCCCGATCGGGGCCTGATCCTCATCAGTCTAATCCTAAGCAATTTCTGATCGGGTCGTCGCACCTGTACGGCGCTTGAGGGGCGCACGGTTAATCCGCTTCACGGATGACCCGAACCCAGTTAAACGGGGTATTGCTGTAGCAACTTTTCTTCAAAAAATGAGTTTGTTAAGCCGTTAACTATTAAGCTATTAAGGCGTTACCCCCACTTGTAGCGCAAAAAAGGCCTTTTTCATGAATTTTTTTAAAGAAAACTACAAAACTACTATAATCGATCAATATACCATCTTAAAGAACACATCTTGAAGAACTTTCAGTAATTTTTTTATTGAAAAATATTACATTGTTTAGTGGCAAATGGCCGTCAATGAAATAATGTTTTTATATACACGGTTTGCGGTGACCAACATTGCGGCGGAGTGGATCATCCGAAAAAAAAATGCGGATGGATTTAGTCAAATATAAGTATAAACTAGTCTTTAATCGAAGGATTTTAAAAAATATTCATTTTTCACAAAATGGCGGACAGTCAAAGTTAATGGTTCGATTTTAACGAAAAAAACGGCCGTTTTTTGGCTATAAAGCGGCCATTTTTTTTTCGAAAAAAAAAATCGAATGATTAAAGACTACATTTTTATGTATTAAATAAGCCTGCAAAATTTCAAGAAGATCGGTTCATTAGTGTTCGAGTAATCTTGGTCACCGACTTCAGAAATGCCATTTTGAGAAAAACGCGTTTAAAGTTTCAATTTCAGTTCTTCAATTCACGGATTCTTCTCTTTCAACGCTGATATCTCACAAGGAACATCCCTCACGTGTCCGCCTCCGATTTTGTTGAAACTCATATATGTGATAGAGCATCAAAAATTTTGAGACACGTATTTTTTTTTATCGGCGGAAAAACGGTTTTGAGGGGTGAAACGCACCCTCGAAAATGGGGATGTTTTTTCGTTTTTCGTCGATAACGTTTTAACGGTATGAGATATAAAAAAAATTCAAATTGCAACAATGTTTATTTTTTCATGTACTATACATTGGAGATGAGAACGATACCATTATCGACGAAAAACGAAAAACACCCCTATTTTCGAGGGCGCGTTTCACCCCTTAAACCCGTTTTTCCGCCGATAAAAAAAAATACGTATCGCTTACTTTTCGGTGCTTTATAACATAACCAAATTTCAACAAAATCGAAGGGTGTCACCTGAGGGATGTTCCTTGTCAGTCAATTGTGTTCGAATCGACTTGAAATTTTCAGGACATATTCTCAGATACTTATACTTCAAAAAAATGCAATAAAAAAAACAGTTTTTTCAAAATCGCAAGTGGGGGTAACCCCTTAAGTTTTAAAATTATTTAATGACACGATTTTATAGAAAATTGAATAATCTACAAAAAAAGGTCCTCGGACACTTTGTGACAAGTCTAATAATTTCGCCGGAATAGGGAAAAAATCTTGAAATTTACTATAAAGTGCACTTTGACCTTGAATAACTATTAAAGGAGTAGATTTATCATAAAACGATACAAGACTTTTTTATACAGCGATCAATGCCCTCCGAAAATATGTCTTGGGCATTATTGTATGTTTACCCCTTGGCGAGTTGTAAAATTCAAAAGTACTAAGCAAAGTTTTCTCTATATTATTAGCATGGGAAATAGAAAATCGCAACGAGGAACATCAAAATATTAATATTAAGGGCTTCTAATTTAATGTGTTTCTTATTTCATCGTACTGCAACGATGAAATAGGAAAGTTTGAAAAAATAAATTTGTCGATTTTTTTTATCACCGTAATGTGTGTGTGTATATAATATAAATGTATACATAATTGACATCACGAATGCCTCGTTTAGGCAACAAAAATTTCTCAAAGGTATACGTGTATTGAAAGTACCCGCTGCGTGGGTGTTCGTATATGACTGGTTTGAGAAAAAAAGCCGTGTCGTGCGAGAGAGGCGCTTGGAAATCTACGGTCGGGAATAACAGCGAAAACTGCAGACAGGAAGCCGACAAAGCCGGAGAATAATAAGCTAATCGTACCTGCGGTCTGCAAACACATACAACATATATATATATATATATATATATATGTGTGTGTGTATGTATGTATATATATATATGTATAAGCACCCACCCATGCCTAGGGGAGTAAGAGGAGGAGGGGGAGATTGAGCGAAAGAATATCAGAGAGGGGGAAATTATGAGATGAATGACGAAAAACACAGAGAATGTACAACGGAATTTCCCTTTACCCCGTCCCCCCGTTATTCTTTTTATCCCCCTTGGGAGAGGAAGGGGGAGGGCGGAGTAGCGAGAGAAAAACAACAACGGCGAGAAAAGGAAACGCGAAAAAACCGATATAGACTAAACCAACAACGCGAATACCTCATCCATCTCGAAGTTCGAATACGTACATACATTTGTAAGTATATATTTATAGCGTATAAAAGCATCCCTTTGCGAAAAGAAACTCGGCTGTGGAATCGATGCTAGAACATATACACGTGCACGTATGTGTGAGATAGAGTGCGTGTATACATTATAGTTATATTATTTGAATACACGTTATTTTTTGAAACACAGAAGTAGCTTGACTTTGATTTTCTATGTAATGGAAAATTTGAACAAAAAAACTCAACCGTTCGCACCGTACGAGACATATTTACGTCTACGTGTATAGTCGTTTGCATCGTTGGAATGCAAGGATTTTTTTTTCCTAATTGCAATTTTCTTTGCCAGATCAAAGCGTAGCTTTGAAAATCTTTTTCGACATCTCCACTAGAAGCCTACAACCTAACTCCATCAAGAAATATTTCG
>OX632358.1:2059352-2319352 GCA_951751655.1 Ophion costatus | reverse complement strand
TCCGATATTTCAAGGACAAAATTTCAAGAGGGAAAGAGAATTCTCGAGAGTGTTCAATAACTGGGACATGCCTGTTCAATATTAGGGACATAGGCACTGCCAGTGTTCAATAATTGCGACATTTGCATGCTTCACATCGTTATTCTTTTTTTTCATTTGAAATCGTTTAAAAATAATTTAAAGGGTAATTTTTCGAAAGTAAAAATATCGAAGTATCATTTGAACATGAAATCGATGGTTTTTTCTTGATTTTATACTTTTTTTCTCACCGAATTCAATCCCCCAGATCCTTAGCTGTTCAATAATTGGGACATTTACCTTATGGTTAATTCAGCTATGTCACAAAATCGGCGCACAAATACTAATTAGCGCATTCATTTATCAGTTTTTAGAATCCGACAAAAATCTATTTAAGCCGTGACATAGATTATCAAAAAGCAATCTGTGCTAAATTCCACCTATATCAGAGGTAGCAGCTATTCGGAAATGCAGCTGGAATTACTTTTATCCGTTATGCCAAATCTACGATTGAAGTACCATAAGTACCCGGTAGCATAGCGGCGGCGTGCCTGACTATAGATAGGTAGGTCGTAGGTTCGAATCTCCGTGTACGCGAAATATTTTCTTCGATAGGAATCGTTTCAGGAGGTAAGGGAACAACAAATCATGATAAACAATCATACAGGTGGTTAAAACTCACTCAATTGAAATTTTTTGAATTTATGAAATATCTCATTTCATCTATTTATCTCATTCCAGCTTCATAAAAACGGGGATCAAACCTTTCACATTTTACAAACCGTACAAATGCAGAATCCGTATAACAATGGAATGATATCCGGTTGAAACGGAAAATCACTTTTCCCATTTTGATTCGTGCATTTTAAGTGTTTTTTTTTCGAAAGAATGACTTTTGATACGCTTTTGCGATAATGAAGCGGCAATTGTTAAAATGTTCGATCTCTCGAAGATGCCGGATTGGTTAACAGGATGTCCTCATTGTCCACGATCTCGAGTGTCATTCAGCGAAATAAAGCAGTCTTTTTTTAGACGAGGGGTACGCGACTCCCGTTCGCGAAATTTTCATCAACTATCATCGTTCTCCTCTTATCTTGATCCCCGCGTCATATGTCACTGCGCAGGAGAACCTCTACCGTGATGTTGCAACAGCTGGATCACTGGCGTTTCCGGAGTCGTGATCGCCGAAAAAGTCTTAGCGAAGTAAAAAAAAACGCGACAAAGATATATGAAGACGAAAGATTGGAAATAAGAGTGAAACAAAAAAAAATCCTCTATCATTCTGCAACCTATTCCGTAAAAGAATTAAAACGCAAAATCTACAAATGAGAAACGTCATAGAGCGATACCTACCTTGACGACGGCATTCCTTCAATGTCGTCCACCACCATGGTTCACGCGCCCTCGTTTGTCCGTATAGTGGAAACGCACAAAAGCTATAAAAACTCAGTTGGTAAACAAAACTCTCGCGCAGCCACGATGGAACTACGTAAAAATGCATTTATCGTTGTTACCATTGTCGAATGATGAAGAAAATTAATTTCTACCTTACCGATCGCCGGTAATGCGGGAAAGTAACGTGCTTTCAACGATGGGGAATTTCCGGAAAATACGATTACGTACAGCTATATAGAGAGCATTTATTATTGTTATACGCCTTAATGGAATGGGCGGTAATCGGGGGAAAAATATTAGACCAAATGTTTTTGAATTATCTCGTCGATGAACCAGCGGTCGGTAAATTGAAGATGATTAGTATCAACCGAGACGAAGTAGATTTTACCGAGCTGATGCAAGTCCCGCAGGCCAATGCGATTGTCCGTGTAGATGGGAGTCTCCTCGAGCGGCTGAAGCTCAACGGCTTGGCCACTTTTGTAGAATCCGAACCACTCGGTCACCGAAGGCTGTACCATCGTATCTTTTTCGAATTTCACCAGAACGAGACGATTTAATTTTTTCAAATTGGTCCTGTACGTTTCATTGATAACGAGCTCGTTGTTTATGTCAGCCAGGAAAACAGAATTCTTCCTGTACAGGTCTTCCTTCAAGGGATCGTGCCAGTATTCTGCCTGGACCAATCTCTCCTGCACGAATCTTTAAGAAAGAGTTGAAAATGTTAATAAAGTACTCTGGCATTTGAGGCAAAGTAAAAGATGTTCTACGGGACGTATGAGTGCGAGAGAGATAGCTGACATTTTTCGAACAGAGATTTCTCCGAGATGAATAATATTAAAAGCACAAGAAAATCGTCCAGCTCTGCGTCAGGAAATTCTCCATCAGCCTTATGCTTTCTTCCAGCAGCCTGATATTTTTTTCCTAAAAAATATCCTCAACCGTATATGAGAAAACTGGGTTCGAAAATTTGTGAGGTTATGTTAACCTTGTACATGTTTTTGAAGCCCTGTATCACACGCTTCGACCATTTCGAAATTTTCAACCCTAATTTCTAATGAACGATACCATCAATTGGGTTAACATTTATCGTGCACGCGCAATGTTATTGCAGAAAGAGCCTGACGGTCGACATTCTTCCAAATATTGAAGAAAAAACTACAGATTATGGTTACCATTGGATGAATTGCAGATTACTAACTGATGCACCGAATTCGAGCACATTTCAAGGGCGTTCGGTACTCGATAGTGAAAAAACACATTTCGAGCGTTGTTTCAACTGCTCTTGTGAAAAAATTTCGGAGAAATGAGGGTTTGAAGTCGTTCGTACGTTTAACTAGCAAAATTGTACCAACGAAGGTCAACATATTATCGACAATCCTGAAAACTGACTTGCAGCAACCATCGCCTTGTGGGCCTCTGCTCTTTGTTTTAGCGTGAGTAGCAGTGGCCGTCCACGACATCTGGCGGTATTTTGCGGCGGCTTGTAGCCAAAAACTACGAATTCTGCAATACCGTTGGAGCCGCGTCGTAGTTTCGCAGCGTGCGATACACGACTTGAAGTTGATCAGTGCCGGGATTCTATAACCCTTTGGCGACAATTTTCGTTATCGGTAACTAGCGACAGCCAATGAGAGGCGCCCCTTCTTCTGTAATTCTCCATGCGATTGGCTGTCGCTATCTCACGATAACGAAAACTGTCGCTAAAACGTTAGAGAATCCCGGCACAGGGGGCTGACACTGGGATAAATTCTCTTAACAGTAACGTGTCCCCGTATCGTTGCCACGTAACTAACCCACCATGCGGCGCTAGTAGTCACCCGCATGACCCCCACTCCGCAAAGCACCTCGCCGTATTATTTCGTCATTTTTTCTCAATCTGTCATTGTTCTCGAATAAAAAAATCGTAGTGTGGTAAAATCGTAATTATTTTATCACATTAGAAGAGCGATTTGTGGCTCATCGCAATTCAACACGTGTTTTCGAGTCTATATTGGACGACGTGTATAACTATGAAAAGCTCTCTTTTCCGTGTATAGAACACGCCGATAGTGTTCTTTTACACATAATACAATATTACGTATTGATGCGGATGCAGCAATATTCTGCACGTCTCAACGCAGAACAAAAAAAAAGCAATCTCGACAAGAAAAAAATCGCAAAACATTGTACAACGTGACTAATCCATTATTTAAAAAATATTAATGTTATCTGTTTATTTCGTTCGATAAATATTTTTAAATACATACTATTGCAACAAGTGTAAATATTGCATCCCTTCCTATATACACATATACTTTTAAATTCTATTCTAAACAATGAATTTTCCAGACGCGTCGAATGCAAATTATGCAGACGCTGCGCGACTGGAGTGGGGGTCATGCTGGTGACTACTAGCGCCGCATGGTGGGTTAGTTTACGCGGCGACAATAACGAGACACGGTAGACCCAGCAGTGCCAGGGGGCTGTTTTAGCGTGAATAGCAGCGGCTGTCCACGACACCTGGCGGTATTTTTCGGCGGCTTGTAGCCAAAAACTACGAATTCTGCAATACCGTCGGAGCCGCTTCGTAGTTTCGCAGCGTGCGATACACGACTTGAAGTTGATACATTCCGAATAGCTTTTTGTAAACGATTTCGTTCCAACACTTTTGAACGTATATCTTTCGAATAGTTACTTAGTATACGCTGCATGATTCAAGAGTCTTCTCATGTAGTCGCAGAGCTTGTGTTCGAGAACGGCGCAATTCGGTAGGCCATAGACACCCTGATGTTGACCACCCAAAGATATGAGGTTCGCCATTGGAGGATTCGGACAACGCTGGGCTACGGCTCGTCTGCCAATGATACAATCATAACCATGATGGCAAAATGATCCCTGCCCTCGATCGGTACAAAAATCGTTAGAAAAATGCTTCTCTTTCGGCTATCGTCATTAATTACAAAAATTGTCCTCCTTGAGAAAAGCCAATGGCGTTGTAGCCGTTCTTCAGTTGGTCATCGTTGGCAAGATCGTCGCACACTTGGCTGACTTGCTCGTTGACGTTTCGAAAGTAACTGTTCTGGACGTCCTGAAAGAACGCGCGAAAGTTCGGCTTGTAAGGGTACGCGTGAACAGAGGTCGACCAAATAGAGCATGGATAATTCGATTTACTTCTATATCATTGTTCCCGATGCGTATGGATTTCACGTAAACATTGGGTATTTGCTCTTCGAGAATGGTCTTTATTTGTCCGAGGCTGAAGGAGAAGCAGCAACTGTCACCTGAAAGTGGGAAAAGTTTGGAAACCGAAGATTTCCATGCATTTGGAGCTTGAATCGTTGGAATTTAACGAAAATGCTTTTGTATTTTCTCCTTTTCACCATTGAAGAAAAAATATTTTTTGCAAATTTCTATTATAGATTTTTGAACGAGTAAACGCAACATTTCTTAAGCGTTTTTCGTGGCTAAAATCTGCTAAAAGAAACGTGAGCGAATAAAAAGTTATAATTTTCGCTGCATTCCAACAAAAAAATGGCATGATTGAAGAATGATTGAATGAAAAAAATTCCCTCAATCAGGAAGGTACAAACTTTTTCACTGTACTACAAAATAATTTGTAACGCATTTGTACCAGCGAAAAAAATCTTTCGTTATCGATGTTCGTAATTAGGGAATTATTTCGTTAATAAATACAATAACGAATTAACAAATGAGCATTCAACGTCTTCCGATTTAACCTCGCGTTGACACGGATTCGGGTCAATTTGATCCAGATGGTACCTCATCCATCTGCCATTAAGGGGTCTTCTCACTTTATACGCTAAAAAGGCTATATTCATGATTTGTTTTTCATAGTTTTATATCATAGATATTGATATGAAAGTTCGTATAGTTAATACATACACTTTTGAGATACATTTAAACATATTTTTATGTATTCACTTAACCCAAACAAACTTTAAACGCCTTTTTCGCGTTTAAAAACGATTCTTATAAAATTTTAACGACATATTCTTTACAACTATAGCTATAGCGATTATCAAGGATTTTTAAAATTTTGATATTCACTATTTTTTGCCAAAAACGGTGAAAAACCACGTTTTTTTGTTTTTTTTCGGAAAATGTCCGCCATTTTGTTATTTTTGCATATATCAAAAATCGTATGATATGCGCTATAGGCGTTAACACGCTGAATCTCAAACCGTTTGATTTTTTTCATTCGGTCGATCCATCTCCGTGATTTCATCAACAGCGCAGACCTACAATTATTTTAGGACATTCCTTTAACTACCATTTTCATCTACAAATAGTGACTTGAATAAATAAACGTTTTTTCAAATGTATTTCGAAAGCGTATTTATTAAGTGTAACAAATTTTATATCAATATCGATGATATAGACCTATCAAAAAAACCATGAAAATAGCCTTTTTCAACGTCTGAAATGATAAGACCCCTTAAGGCGGGATTCTACTTTGAAACTTTGAAAAGGCTAAATTGGATGAAAACACCCACCTGGAACACGTCGAAGGCATATTATATGGCCCAGGCATCGCTGATTGAGGGTAAGATAATTTTTTCTACGATTTATCACTCACCAAAACTTCAAACGCGTTTTTCTCGAAACGACATTTTCAAGTACCGTGGTCGTGATAACTCAAAAAGTACTGAACCGATCCTTATGAAATTTGGAACACATATTCTATATGTGTGTACCAACCGACCTAACTACAATCAACTTAAAATTTTTATTAGAACTATTTTTTTATTGCAAAAAAAGACCCAAAAAAAACGCATTTTTTTTTTTCGTATTTTAGCCGCCATTTTGTTAATTTTGTACATATATAAAATATTCTAGTTAGGTCGGTTCCTGAAGACATACTGAACATGAAACTATTTGATTTTTTTGTTTCAGACCATCCGTCGGGAAGATTTCACGACCACGGCAACGGTACCGGCTTTTCGAGGCGTTGGCTTTAAACATATTTTACGTGTACAAAAAATGAATAAAATACATTAAAATTTTTTTTTTATGTACTTAAAGAGTGTATTTATTGAACAGTTTAAACCCCATATCGATATCTTTAATAGTATTCTCAGAAAAAATTCACGAAAATAGCGTTTTTTTCATGGTTTCAAAGTAGAATCCTGCCTTAAGGCAATACTGTTGTCTAGAAATTTATTTAAAACCCTTTTCTTCTCGTCAGATTAATTTTGTTATGCTACAGACCATTCTGAATACGAGAAAATTGGGAAATTAGGTATCAATGAACGCGTGTAAAAAAAATTAGAAAGAAAACTGGAACCGTTAAACAATTATTTCCTCCCGAAGATAAGTTCCAAAACAGCTCTGCCTTAACGACCCCTTCGGCCGATTTTATTTAACAAAATCAGGAATACACCTTGAACCCTGCAGTATTTCCTTAAAAAGACTGCATAATTGTATTTCGGAAAGTAAACAAATCAATTATTGTAGAGAATCATTGGAAATTTGCAATTTTGGTAAAGTGTGCATTTAAGTTGAAATACGACCGGGTCAAACTGACGTAGTGTGTGAATGGAAGATTAAGAGTATAAACTTCGAAAGAATTTGTCAAATTTATTTCGATTTCATTGCCAATTCCCGTGCAAGATGAATCGTCCGAACGATTTTGTTTGGATTCCCCAGAGTAGTTTCTCTCCCCCTATCTCGAAGCACGGTCGAGTAAAACGAAAACAAACGAGAGAACCTGCGTAGGCTGATTTCTCCGGCAAAAGCGATAAACTCTCGTTGACATCGAGTTATATATATAAACCCGTCGCGTCAATACGAAATCGCCAAGTCGAGTTACTCCAGCAGTGTAATTTTTCAAAATTATTGACCCTCGACTCACCCATTCCGTGCCACATGACGATAGGTGTAGGGGAGCTGGTTACGTTCGTCGAGGACGACACTCCGGAGGTGTGATTAATCAAAAAAAGTAAGAAAAACATGTTTATCTTGTAAATAAACATTTTATTTCATTCGTTCGAAAAGATCGTCTTGTGAATTATCGGGTTAGCGTTCGTCGCGCATACGACGCACTCGATGCTGCAACGAAGTCGCGTGAATTCCGACGTTGCACTGAATTCCGGTCTAACCGTTGTATTTTCTTTCGTCGTTGCGTTCTCGTCTTCGAAAGGCACGCTCGCGCCACGGACGGATTCCAACGGGGACTAAAACCTCGGACTTTCGACTTTATCGACTTCAGGCACAACAACTCTCGCCATAACCAACGTAGGGTCAAGCGTTCTTTTCTCGTTTTCCGCTTAGAATCTAATGATGGCACTTTTTTGTAAACGCCTCGACCATCCTTAGCGCCCGGAAAAAAGTATTCAATCGTTCATATGTACACGTTTGTTTACATCACGATAAAGAACATGCGGGTACAACAGACCGAACGTGCTTGCTCACTGATCCACGTAAACAATGAGAACAATAATGTACACAATAATAATAATAATAATAATAATGATAATAATAATGATAATAATTACAACGAGAACAGCGACGTTCTTTCGGAAAATTCTCAGTTATTTGTCCAGCGATCGTTGAGTCGAGTATAAATAAAAATAAACATTTTCCAGAAAAACGATCATGCCCAAAAGATCATGGCAGTCTTTTCAATTACATTTTCTTTTTTCCCCGTCCTTCATCGATCGGTCTCGTCGACGTTCTATATTTTCTTTGAATCCTGTTTTCCTCTGAATCATTCGATTGTCATCATTTACACGGAGTTTACTCGCTCCATTGTTCATCTCCGATGTGAGAAGAAATTCTCAAACTATTCTACGCAAATCTCCGGAGTGTCGTCTGCGCATGGAGCGCGTGTGGGCTCGGCACGCCAACTCGAAGAATTCCTTGTTAAGTCCGTTGAGCCTCTTTTCCAGCCGTAGGTTGTTCAGGAATCTGTCTTTTTTCGATCGGGAAAAATGGCCCCGACCGATGGTCATCCTGAAAGCGGCTTCTTCCGCAGCCGACATGACGAACTCGGGCTGATTATCGCCGTCGGTCAAACGGCTTTCCGTGACATCTGCCTTTTCATTATTCGTCGGGAGATCGTGACACTCGACCGTTGGCGCTTCCTCGAGGCTCTCCGTGCCCGGACCGACCACATTTCGCTTGGCGTACATAAATTCTGAAAAGAGGACAGTCGTTAATAATTGAACGTTTGATCGTTGCATTACCGAGCAGTCGACGTATCAAGAGGGGGGGGGGGGGGCGGATAATTCTTGAATTATTGACAAGTCCGAATGCCAGTGCGATCTGAGCATTACTACGTTTGTTGCGATTATTCGGCGATCTTTTTTACTCGATCCTAGAGAGCGCATGCGCGGTCCGTACCCTCGAAGTATGCTACTGAAATGACAAACGGTGCTTTCATAATTAAATCTACCTCCGCGGAAGGCGGTCGTAACCATTGATATTTCCGGGGAGCCGCTTATTTTGCCCCGGCAATTATAGAAAGTGTACTCGGGGTCCAGTGTACCTTGCGTGACTTTCGAGTTTAGGTTTCGTGGCGATAAATCAGTTTGAGTTTTTCTTTTAAGGGGTTACCCCCACTTGCGATTTTGAAAAAATCGATTTTTTTTTATTGCATTTTTTTGAAGTATAAGTATCTGAGAATATGTCCTGAATATTTCAAGTCGATCCGAACAAAATTTACTGACATATGAGCGTTGAAAGAGAAGAATCCGTGAATTGAAGAACTGAAATTGAAACTTTAAGGGAGCTTTCCAGTGTGAAATTTTCAAAAAATCGATTTTTTTTTTTGCTTTATCGAATAGTATACTCTCCCGAATATTCCCTGAAATTTTCATGCCGAAATTCAGATTATTTCGGTTACTGTACAGCATTTCTTGGAAGAAGGCAACGGAGCGCTACAGCTACAGCGAAACTTTGAACGCGTTTTTCTCGAAACAGCATTTTTCAAAACGGTGTCCAACTTGGAGGGCAGAGTTTTAAAGCTATCGAGTTGAATTTTTTACACAATATTCTTAACGTCATTGTTTATCGTGCTATGGAAGCTTTTTTTTTTTTGACATCTTCCTATTTTTTTGTAAAAAAAACTGCCAAAAAAAATGCTAAAATCGATACTTTTTGTTCAAACCGGCGCCATTTTTGCAAAAAAAAAAAAAAAGCGTCCATAGCACGAAAGCCAATTATATACCGATCAATAATCTTTTTGTGTTTTTTGTTTCAGATCAAAATTGTGACCCCCAACGTGGACACCACATCCAAGTGCATTTTCTGCAACAATTGTTTCATCATTTTTATAGATATTAATTAATAAATAAATCGATCTTTAAAAAATTGTTTTGTATTCTTCAATACCCAATTAATATACAAAAAAAAAACCAGACCGATTAGATTATTTTTTCTGTAAAAAAAAAAATCGCGAAAAACAGCGATTTTTCGGGCTGTCACACTGGAAAGCTCCCGTAAACGCGTTTTTCTTAAAATGGCATTTCTGAAGTCGGTGACCAAGATTACTCGAACACTAATGAACCGATCTTCTTGAAATTTTCCAGGCTTATTTAATACATAAAAATGTAGTCTTTAATCGTTCGATTTCTTTTTTCGAAAAAAAATGGCCGTTTTATAGCCAAAAAACGGCCGTTTTTTTCGTTAAAATCGAACCATTAACTTTGACTGTCCGCCATTTAGTGAAAAATGAATATTTTTTAAAATCCTTCGATTAAAGACTAGTTTATACTTATATTTGACTAAATCCATCCGCATTTTTTTTTCGGATGATCCACTTCGCCGCAACGTTGGTCACCGCAAACCGTGTATATAAAAACATTATTTCATTGACGGCCATTCGCCACTAAACAATGTAATATTTTTCAATAAAAAAATTACCGAAAGTTCTTCGAGATGTGTTCTTTAAGATGGTATATTGATCGATTAAAAAAGTTTTGTAGTTTTCTTTAAAAAAAAATCACGAAAAAGGCCTTTTTTTGCGCTACAAGTGGGGGCAACCCGTTAAGGACGCAGAGGAACAAGTCGAAATAATAAATTTAAAAAAGCGAGGCTTACCAATTTCATCGTCATCCGACGTGTCCGTGGAGCTGCCGGAAGTCGAAGTCGATTGCCAGGAGGGCGGGGGTTGTCTCATGAGAGTGCTCGGCGTCGAGTTCGTCACGAGTCCCGAGGTCGTTGTATTGTACGCTTTATTTTTATTTCGTATTATTAGCGATACGTCGAAGCTCGAGGGTCGTTTCCGGTATCTGTGCTGGATCGCGCGTCTGTGTCGATTTTCCTGATGTAGGGAATTCTTTTCCGCCGGGGGGCAGCTTGCCGGGGTCACCTGACGATGCTCGAGGCATATCGGCATGGTCGAGGGCGCTGCCGACGCGACACCAGCGCCAGCATCCTCGATTGCCTCGGTGCGCATTTGCGGGCGCGCATGAACGTCGGCCATTTTGTCGTCGGGTTCTTTCGTGCCGCTAGCCTCGACGTATCTGTCGCATCAATCAGAAAACGCATAAGAACGTGTTCGCGTTCGAATGTACATTTCCGTCTGCATAATAATGAACGTCCGCATCGCGAGACGATATTGTGTGTGGTGGGGGGGACGATCGAATCGAGCAACTCGAGATAACACAAGACGTATGTGCTAAACACAAGAAAAAACCGGCTTGTACAGACGCTGTCTTTGAATGCCATTGACGACTCATGGCTCCCATAAATTCTTTGATATCCGATCGAATGTGGGCGCGTTGTACCTCGAAGGATTTTTTTTTATATTTTGAATAAAAATTATGATCTTTTTCATGCAAGCACGTACTTTTCAACGCATCCTCCACTTTGAACGAACGTTGGGGCACTTCGTTTTTGTTTTTATCAAAAAATACATTTTGGGCCATAAAATGACGATCATGGACTGTAAAAAAACGTCTCTACAAAAAAATGCATATTTACCGAAATACGACAATCTGAGAAACGTCTGAGGTTCGATCGGTCCCATGTGCAGTCAGAGATTCGTGGCGGATGTGTGCAGTCGAAAGGGTAAATAATTCTCGAGAAAATATGTGAATTTTGAGACGTTAATGAAGCTTGTAGGCTAAACATGGCAACACCGCGTTAACGGTCACAGTCGTGTCAGCCACTCACAGTCAAGCATCGCCTAGCGGGTATTTCAAAATCCATAATGACGTTCAAAATGTAAACTACAGCCAACGACGCTTTAGCAATAACCAGTCGCGCCAATGGCAGAAATTGTCTCGCTGCAAGGAACGGCCCCGAAAATTCTTAAAATATTCCCGTAGTTTACGAATTGTTACTTCGCGTGTCACTTCTGTCATTAAGGGGTTTGCGATTTTGAAAAAATCGATTTTTTTTTTATTGCATTTTTTTGAAGTATAAGTATCTGAGAATATGTCCTGAAAATTTCAAGTCGATCCGAACAAAATTGACTGAGATATCAGCGTTGAAAGAGAAGAATCCGTGAATTGAAGAACTGAAATTGAAACTTTAAACGCGTTTTTCTCAAAATGGCATTTCTGAAGTCGGTGACCAAGATTACTCGAACACTAATGAACCGATCTTCTTGAAATTTTGCAGGCTTATTTAATACATAAAAATGTAGTCTTTAATCGTTCGATTTTTTTTTTCGAACAAAAATGGCCGTTTTATAGCAAAAAAACGGCCGTTTTTTTTCGTTAAAATCGAACCATTAACTTTGACTGTCCGCCATTTTGTGAAAAATGAATATTTTTTAAAATCCTTCGATTAAAGACTAGTTTATACTTAAATTTGACTAAATCCATCCGCATTTTTTTTTCAGATGATCCACTTCGCCGCAATGTTGGTCACCGCAAACCGTGTATATAAAAACATTATTTCATTGACGGCCATTTGCCACTAAACAATGTAATATTTTTCGATAAAAAAATTACTGAAAGTTCTTCAAGATGTGTTCTTTAAGATGGTATATTGATCGATGAAAAAAGTTTTGTAGTTTTCTTTAAAAAAATTCACGAAAAAGGCCTTTTTTTGCGCTACAAGTGGGGGTAACGCCTTAATTGAATAATACTGCGTTTGTAACGTACGTCATATTTTAATGGGGAGAAAACCCAACTATGTAGTCTCTCTCTCTCTCTCTCTCTCTCCCTCCCTCTCTAAGTACCATCAATTTCATGCAGGCCTATGGACACAGACATTACCGAACTCAAACACATAGCCTGTGGGCTATTGATAAGCCGTATATCGTCTAGACTTCAAGTGGTTAACTTCTCCCTGCTGAGTACACAGCCGACAGTTTTGTTTTTCATCAGCCATGACTCAGGAAAAAATTCGTCTGTAAGAGGCACCCGTAATTACACCGACTCAAGCGTTCTCGGGCAAAGTATTGATATGCGTTCAATGAAATTCAAGACGTCCATCAAGACGAAAAATATTAAGGATGTTGAGTCCCAAATCGCAAATGATGATAAAATTCTGAAAATTTGGTATGTTTTTCCATGAGGTATTTCAGAGGTCGTGTAAAAATTTCACGACAATTGGGAAGCTCGTTATTGAACAATTAACATTCACAAATTAAATGTTGTTTTATGGAAACTGATGTAACTTTGCAATAAGTTTTTTTTTGACCTCTCAATTTTATAATATCTACAATATACTGAAAGCAACGGAAACAAAACGAAGTTTATTGATAAATCTTTTTTTATTTCTTTTAAAAATTGTTCTTAACAAAATGTTAATTTTTTAATAACGAGCTTCCTAATCGTCGTGAAATTTTAACACGACCTCTTAAATACTTCATACAAAAACATACCAAATTTTCCGAATTTTCTTATCATTCTTTATTTCAACCCTTAAGGAGGTTGAAGTAATGATGATAGAATTCGGAAAATTTTGTATGTTTTTACATGAAGTATTCAGGAGGTCGTGTAAAAATTTCATGACGATTAAGAAGCTATTTATTGAACAATTAACATTAACATGTTTCATAGGGACTCAACATCCTTAAGCGATAAGATTATCCAAAGGAAGCAACGACACGTAGGTGCGAACGAACACGTCGGAAGCGAGTGAACCGATTTTTTCTTATTCTCGCAATCGCGACGGAGCCGATCGTATTTATTTTGAACTGCACGTAGAAGCGCGGAGAGAACCGCGTGCATCCGCAATTGAAAGAGGATTTAAAAAAATGAACGAGTTTCCCCGCGGTCGGGATGATCGAATGCAGTCGATGGCCTTGCTATCCCGGTACAAACAGTCGTAACTCCGAGGAAGGTCTCCGAGCTCGTTTATAATGACCTTAACGCGCCAACAAAAAAAAACGCGTATCCAACAACGTGTGCAAAGTGCGTACGTTTCGGGATTGAGCGAAGGGAAACCTTAAAATAGCCACGGTCAGCCAGATTTTGCTCGTTGAGATTTTCACGTACAATTTGGCGTACGATTTTTTTTGCCGGTCGCTCAATTATCATCGGGTATTTAAATAGAATTATTTTTTTCATTTGGAAGTAGTTTAAAAATGTTTTAATAGCCTTTAGATGTATGTGAATACACGTCGTGAAACAATTGTTCATATAAAACTCCCAATTGAAACGTGTCATTAGCGACAAAATAAAATCGGCAAGTGAGACTTTTTACGATGTGCTTATCAGAGATATAGCATTGTGGCTGAGTTGGACGGATCAAACCACTCGTTCTATAGTGTGCCATCAAACCATTCTTCATGAAATTGTCGTCCCAAGTGTACTAACGAGGAACAGCCCTCAGGTGACACCCTTAGATTTTGTCGAAATTTGGATGTTATGAAGCACCGAAAAGTAAGCGATACGTATTTTTTTTATCAGCGGGAAAACGGTTTTAAGGGGCGAAATCATCCCTCGAAAAAAGGCATCTCTTGGGTGGTTCACCCCTTAATTTTTTTTGCGATGTCACTATAGTGGATTTTTCATTGCTTCGGATGAGAAGAATTTTCGATTTTGTTTAAGGCGTTACCCCCACTTGTAGCGCAAAAAAAGGCCTTTTTCATGAATTTTTTTAAAGAAAACTACAAAACTTTTTTTTCGATCAATAAACTATCTTAAAGAACACATCTTGAAGAACTTTCAGTAATTTTTTTATTGAAAAATATTACATTGTTTAGTGGCAAATGGCCGTCAATGAAATAATGTTTTTATATACACGGTTTGCGGTGACCAATATTGCGGCGAAGTGGACCATCTGAAAAAAAAATGCGGATGGATTTAGTCAAATATAAGTATAAACTAGTCTTTAATCGAAGGATTTTAAAAAATATTCATTTTTCACAAAATAGCAGACAGTCAAAGTTAATGGTTCGATTTTAACGAAAAAAACGGCGGTTTTTTGGCTATAAAAAGGCCATTTTTTTTTCGAAAAAAAAATCGAACGAGTAAAGACTACATTTTTATGTATTAAATAAGCCTGCAAAATTTCAAGAAGATCGGTTCATTAGTGTTCGAGTAATCTTGGTCACCGACTTCAGAAATGCCATTTTGAGAAAAACGCGTTTAAAGTTTCAATTTCAGTTCTTCAATTCACGGATTCTTCTCTTTCAACGCTCATATCTCAGTCAATTTTGTTCGGATCGACTTGAAATTTTCAGGACATATTCTCAGATAATTATACTTAAAAAAATGCAATAAAAAAATCGATTTTTTTTAAATCGCAAGTGGGAGTAACCCCTTAATTAAAATCGGTGGACTCCTTGTGCGTGAAACTGCTATATTACCCCTAGAGATGCCTTTTTTCGAGGAGTGGTTTCACCCCTTGAGGGGGGAAATCACAGTAAAATTTTCAATTTTTCGAAAAAAAAAAATTTCGCTTAAAAGGTGCTTTAGGGTCTTAAAAATAATATACCAAATGATGGAATACGGCAAAAGTGTCCGAGTGCCCAAATTTCTTGCGTTGAATACAACGTATTTTCACGACGCTTCACTTTCGTGCATACATATATAACATAAATAGTGATAAAAAACAGTGATATTTGTAAATCATTGTCGTTATGAGTGACACATCGTCGAGTCGTGTTAGAAAAGGGACGAAAAAGGATATTGCGTACGAAAATCGACTGTACGGTGCAGGTATTGCAGATTAGAGGTATATGAAATTTTCATATGGTTTCTCAGTACTTAAAACTTTAAACGCGTTTTTCTCGAAACCACTTTTTTTGAGCTCGCCGAAGACATAACTCGAGCAAATCTTTACCGATCGACTTGAAATTTTGACAGTAGCTTCGAAACATCTTTCTCCACGGAGCTACATAGGATTTTTTTATCTTATATGGCTTAGTTTTTTTTTATCGACGATTTTATGGCGTTTTTTTTGTTAAAAATTTAACTTTATTTTCAACCATGCACCCTTTTGCGAAAAATCAATGTATCGAAAAAATCCTACGTAGCTCGCTAGCTGTTGTTATATGGAAACTAAAAAATTTTGGTTTTTTCTTCCAGGTCAAAAATTAAGGAGTCTACGTCTTCGGCCATCGACAAGCTTTCAAAAATAGGCGCCTTGGGGCATATGCTGCGCAGCCGCCATTTTTAAATATTTTTGATTGAAAAAATTACATTTTGTACTTTTTTAGTATTGCTATAAAACCTACTTTACAGATTTTCGATTGATACTTTTATTCAGCCAAAATTAATTCCCGAAAATATGCCAATTTTTTTGTGTGCTACTGTGATTTCCCCCCTTAAAACCGTTTGTTCGCCGATAAAAAAAAATACGTATCGCTTACTTTTCGGTGCCTTATAACATAACCAAATTACAACGAAATCGAAGAGTGTCACCTGAAGGATGTTCCTTGTAAGAGTGTCTCGGGTCGTTTGTTTTACTTTATAAAGATACTGACAACTCCTCTCTCTCTCTCTCTCTCTCTCTCTCTCTCTCTCTCTCTCTCTCTCTCTCTCTCTCTCTCTCTCTCTCTCTCTCTCTCGCTCTCTCTCTTTGTAAACATGCCCTAAAAATAATGATTCCTATCATTATGATTATGAAAAAAAAGCCTCGTCGCACGCGAGGTGAAATTTCGCGCGTACCCATTATCGCCCGGATTTTGTTATCCGGAATATTTTCGCAAGGCGATAATTTCCGGAATAATCCAAGCTGCAGCGCGGATCATTATTGCGATATAAATACGCGAGCTCGCGTAACATCGCACTCGAAAATCGCCTTCGTTTTTATCTCCGTTCCCATGCCTACGTGTCCAATAAAGTTGTATCTTACTCGTCTTGTAGTCTTCTATATTACACTTTTTATAATCACTTGAGTAAAAAAAAAACAAACAAGCTGAGAGAAAAGTTCACGGTATTTACAAAATCGCCCATGGAAAAAGCGAGGATAGTACATTCCTAGTTTATTGACACCGCAATCATAATATGGTTAACACAACTATAAGTAAAAAGTATGTCTAACCTGCGACTTGGGTGGCGTGTTTGACCATTTATTGTCCCCGAAATAATGATTATCCGTTGAAAAAGGCTCGACAATGTAGGAATAGTTGATTCAGTACTGTCACAAACTCGGCCCACAAATACTACTGCTGATACTGCACGTTGGATTCTGGTGAGGTCAAACTTCTATTGTTCTATTCGACATTGTAAAATCAATATGGCTGACACTAACGTTCGTTGAGTATAATTTTTTTAGAAGTAGTTCTGAGAAATGGGCATTCGAAAAGAATTATTGTAATGTTTACTTATACACGGAGAAAAATACAGCCTCAAATTATAGCACTCGTTGCCAGACTTCTAATATTCAGTGCTAGAAAATATGGCAGTTTACTGCCAGTTCGGAAATTCTAAGACTTGTTATCGAAGTGTAAAAATGATTCTCACATCGTGTAGTAAAAATAATGCGTGCTTTGTAAAATACCGACCTTTAGTACACGCTATATTTTCATATGGATTTTACTATACGTATAGCATGAATGTTCGTGTATGCATAGATTTTACTATACGCATGGCATTAATCTTCGACGTATAGCAAAAAATATTACGAAGTTGATTAGTACAATGGGACTCTTTATACCTCGTACTTTTTGTAGAATACTGGAAACTAATTGTTCTAGTTGGAAATTAATTGAAACTGATTGGAAATTAATGAAACTAGTTGGAAATTAATTGAAACTAATTGAAAGGAATTTTCGTTGCGTTCCAAAGATGCAAACTTCAACCCCATAAAGTTTTGTATAATAGTGAAAATGAGGAAATGAAAATATACGTTAAAACATTCGTTGCGTTCCAACGATGCAAACTACAACAGCATTTCTCCTAATCGTCGATCTATAAAGCTTTTTGAGATTTATTTTTTTGGGTCCATTAAAATAACTAAGTGAAGAGAATCGATAAATTAACTGCTAGAAAGCGCAACAAATTCATTATTTGCAAGTTGCCGAGTTTTCATTGTCGATATTTCTAAAATAACAGCCGTTGGGAATGTGTATATTTTTGCAAAAATCGTTCAGTGTTCTACAGTATTGAAATTCAGAAGAGCTGCACAAGATCCACAATGATCAAATATAAATTGGGTGTGGCGGAAATCCTCCTTGGGTACTTGCGAAATTGAGAGCTATTATCGACGAGGAACGATTGTCATGCGAGTTCACGGTCAATGTTAGCGAGAGTGCAAGTGGTCACCGCTATAACCACACTCGCGAAAATTAGTCTTCCATCTCGTAGTAGTAAATTGTGAGTAGAAAATATACGCAGGGTGTCGAATCGATTGCACACCCCGAAAGTCCTCGTTTACACTTTATTTTCCATATCTTTGTTGTTATAGAAAAACTTTTTTTTAAATTCATATTGTAGATCGCTAAATAAATATCTTGAAAAATGGTTGGAGAATTTTTGTTAGCGAAGTTTGCCATAATTAATTAAAAGAATTCACAAATAATAATTCTCGAAAGAAAATTCCCATTCGTCATTTTTCCATTTTGGTCATCATAGGTACCGAAATCTTGGAGCAACATTTTTTTCTCCAGGAATTTAATGCAGAAATGATATATTCGCCTTAGTAATGTTATTTGCATCGGACTCATCGATCGAATAACCTACATAGGAATTTATTTTATTTAAAAAAATGACATGTCCTTCTAGAGTCCTGATTTTTTTGCGCGTCAAGTTCGTTTCAAACCCAGCTATTTTCAAAGCTAATGAAAACTCTTCGGACTCGTTAGAGATAACGAATGTTCCGGCGAGACCTTATAAGTGCATTCTTCTTTTTAATACCTCCGTCGAATGTCCCCGTCGCAACCGGAAATCTTTTGTAGGATCGCCTTTTTGTCCGACTTCGTTTTTGCGTTTTACTTCGGGCGTGTAATTAAAATAGGACACTATATATGCGAAAAATGCCTCCAATGCGAAAGGCATGAAATTTTTGGAAATAAATTTTAAGAAAGTCACATCGGAAAAACTCAATTTGGGAACTCAAACTTTCTTAAAAAGAATCTTTTCAAGAATTTTCTCGATTCGATGGTAAAAGTCAATTTGGAAACTCAAACTTTCTTAAAAAGAATCTTTTCAAGTACCTTCTCGAGGTTTTTTCTTCATTTTGGTTTGGTTGATTTTACATAATTTGGGTAAATGTTTCGGAGATCTGTGATTAATTGTAACGACAGTAGAATGTAAGTAAATTGTAGTAAGCAAGAAACTGCACTTGGAAATGGTAGTGTGAAAAACATTTTTTCATAAAAATTCACCATTTCTGAAGTTCCAATATGTTTCACCGTTTTCCCAAAAATGCAGTACGAATATAACCTGTGTCTATTCCTGTATGAACATGTACCTCGATATTTTAAATGCTGATAAAATCACAGCACGAAAACCATGTGTCGGAAAAGCTGAACTCCAAAATCTCAAATGTTTCAGCGTTTATCTGAGAATTTAATTCGGAAAAAATTGCATGGTACTCTATTTTCGTACAAAGATCTAGCCAGATATCTTGTAAATCCTAAATGCCATGACGCCAGAAAGCGTTCGTCTGAAAATTGAAAGTATCTTGATCTAAAGCGTAACAGCAATTTTCACGAAATTTATTCAGAACATACTTTCTACGATAGTCATTGGCGTGCAAACATTCTGTCAGAGATCTTAAAAACTTCTAGTTTTTTTCCATTTTCTGGGAAAACATAATTTTTTAATATCCTAGGAGAACTTCCGGTTTATCAGTTTCCAAAAAAGCTACACGTGTTTCAACCGTGCAGAAGGATTTCGAGTTTTTTAATTCTCTTGAAAAACTTCGTGTTTTAATTTTCTGGAAAAACTGTTTTTCAATTTTCTGGAAAAACCGTATTTCAATTTTCTGGGAAAACTTTGTTTCTCAATTTTCTGGAAAAACTTTGTTTCTCAATTGTCTAAAAAGAACTTCGTTTCTGAATTTTCTCGAAAAACTTCGTTTCTCAATTTTCTCGACAAACTTCGTTTCTCAATTTCCTGGAAAAACTTCGTATCTCAATTTTCTAGAATATCTTTGTTTCTCAACTTTCTATTTAAAAAACTTCGTTTCTCATCCTTCTGGAAAAACTTCGTTTCTCAATTTTCTGGTAAAACTTCATTTTTTGACTTTCTCGAAAAACTTTGTTTCTCAATTTTCTAGAAAATCTTTGCTTCTCAATTTTCCAGAACAACATCGTTTCTCAATTTTCTAAAAAAAACTTCGTCTTTTTGAATTTTCTACAAAAGTTGCTAGGTTTTCAATTTCCTAAAAAAACTTTGAGTTGCTCATATTTATAGAATAACTAGTTTGTTAATTTTCCAGAAAAACTTCTGATTTTCACCTTTCTAAAAAAACGTCTAGTTTGTTATCTTTCTAGAAAAACGTCTGATTCTCCACTTTTCTAAAATAAAAAAGTCTAGTTTTCCAATGTTCCAAGAAAAATTTAGTTTTTCAATTTTCTGAAGAAACTTCGAGTTTTTGAATATACGGAGAGAAAAAAGCGCGCGCGCGTGCTGATTGTGAGTAAGCAAAAAAAAGAAAATCTACGGCCGTAAAACGATTTTGCGTAATCTCTCTGGTGACTTTATCAGAAGAACCTTCAGAAAAATAGTATCAACCGCAAGCAGTTTAGCACTTTAGACTTGTATCTTGTCGAAAAAGAACAAAGTACTTGAACGCAATGATGTTGAAGTTTGCATCGTTTGAATGCAACGAAACATTTCCTCTCATTGAACTACCCAAATTTTGTCCAGCAGCTATTAAAAAATCCCGCGATCATATTTTCGACTCCTTAAGGGGTTACCCCCACTTGCGATTTTGAAAAAATCGATTTTTTTTATTGCATTTTTTTGAAGTATAAGTATCTGAGAATATGTCCTGAAAATTTCAAGTCGATCCGAACAAAATTGACTGAGATATGAGCGTTGAAAGAGAAGAATCCGTGAATTGAAGAACTGAAATTGAAACTTTAAACGCGTTTTTCTCAAAATGGCATTTCTGAAGTCGGTGACCAAGATTACTCGAACACTAATGAACCGATCTTCTTGAAATTTTGCAGGCTTATTTAATACATGAAAATGTAGTCTTTAATCGTTCGATTTTTTTTTCGAAAAAAAATGGCCGCTTTATAGCCAAAAAACGGCCGTTTTTTTTCGTTAAAATCGAACCATTAACTTTGACTGTCCGCCATTTTGTGAAAAATGAATATTTTTTAAAATCCTTCGATTAAAGACTAGTTTATACTTATATTTGACTAAATCCATCCGCATTTTTTTTTTCAGATGATCCACTTCGCCGCAATGTTGGTCACCGCAAACCGTGTATATAAAAACATTATTTCATTGACGGCCATTTGCCACTAAACAATGTAATATTTTTCAATAAAAAAATTGCTGAAAGTTCTTCAAGATGTGTTCTTTAAGATGGTACATTGATCGATTAAAAAAGTTTTGTAGTTTTCTTTAAAAAAATTCATGAAAAAGGCCTTTTTTTGCGCTACAAGTGGGGGTAACGCGTTAACTTGCGATTTACTTTTCAAATCCACAAAATATGATTCGCGATATTAATAAAAATAAGGAAGCCAAAGCGAAATCGTTGCAATCCATCTAGAGCCCATTGAAAGCATCGTTTTTTTCCACGACTTGGTCCTTTGAGGCGCGGAAAAACCGAGGAAAACCACAGTCGATAAGGGCGGTCTCCCACCGAGTTTGTATTTCTCTTCGCAGTCGCTGCATTGCTCATTGATCGCCCAACGCTAAACGGGACTTTCCCTCTCGGTCCTGGCTCAAATTGACCGGAAATGCTGCATCCGTGTGTACTTCAGACCACGATAAGGACGGATCCGCGTAAAGAGGTTATCCCGTGTATTTGACAGCGCTCGAGGATCGACGCGGGCAAAAAGAGAACCCAAATGAGTTGGCGGGGGCAGAGGAGAGTCTGCGCAGAGGGAGGGGGTCAGGTCGGGCGGGGGGTAGAAACGTCGTCAGTGATATTTTCTGCTCCTCTCTCCGAGTATCGAGACCTCGGGGTGACTCAAGTTTACGCCTGCTCGTACGCATTTGTGTGGGAAGACGAGAAACAAGAAAGAGAGGGGGGGGGAGAGCGGACGGGAGGGAGAAAGAAAAGGCAGCCAACTCACGATGAGTTTTACGTTGACAAAGCGGGCGACTCGAGTACACGTGCACTAAGGATTCAACGGAATGCGAGCGCGAGCGAGAGATACTGAGAAAGAGAGAGAGAGAGAGAGAGAGAGAGAGAGAACGGTGACGAGAAAAAAAGCTATTGGCACGGTACATGCGTACCGAACGTGTCGCGAATGCGAGCCGTCTAATGAAGTTTATTGCGTGACAATTAAATTGCACTATTAATTATTGACGGTATTATCTCATTATTAATATCATTACCATCGTCGTGATTATTGCTATTCCTACGGCTGCCAACACTATTTTTATACTTATCCATGATTGTTACGATTTATTGTAAGCTAAAAAATACGAAAGAAGCTAAAACAGCCTGGTCGTCACTCGGGGTGACTGCCTTAAGGATGTTGAGTCCCTATGAAACATGTTAATGTTAATTGTTCAATAAATAGCTTCTTAATCGTCATGAAATTTTTACACGACCTCCTGAATACTTCATGTAAAAACATATCAAATTTTCAGAATTCTATCATCATTACTTCAACCTCCTTAAGGGTTGAAATAAAAAGTGATAAGAAAATTCGGAAAATTTGGTATGTTTTTGTACGAAGTATTTAAGAGGTCGTGTTAAAATTTCACGACGATTAGGAAGCTCGTTATTAAAAAATTAACGTTTTGTTAAGAACAATTTTTAAAAGAAACAAAAAAAAATTTATCGATAAACTTCGTTTTGTTTCCATTGCGTTCAGTATATTGTAGATATTATAAAATTGAGAGCGCAAAAAAAAAACTTACTGCAAAGTTACATCAGTTTCCATAAAACAACATTTAATTTGTGAATGTTAATTGTTCAATAACGAGCTTCCTAATTGTCGTGAAATTTTTACACGACCTCTGAAACACTTCATACAAAAACATACGAAATTTTCAGAATTTTATCATCATTTGCGATTTGGGACTCAACATCCTTAAGACGTAGCTGATATCCAGACGAACCCAACGACCTATGATATCATGAGCTTCGGTTTTTTGGGTTTTCTCGGGTTTGTTTTCGTCACTCTCAAGGCAACGAAGATATTTGGGGTGGTCACGTTAAATGGTACCCTGTATAACTGTACAACACCCTGTATAACGAAGAATAATATAAATATTAAAAATATACACTACATATGAGGCATTCCACGCCATTTCGTTCGATCGTGATCCTGACCATTTTTTTTATTTTTTTTATTTTTTAAAATAAAATAGTATGTTATGCAAGGAGTATTTGTACAAATTTTTAAATTTTTATCGCATGTATTTCAAAAGTTACAACTTTTCGAAAAATCTGGGTTTTAGAAAGTTCGAAAACGTTCTAACGCCGATATCTCTTAAATTAATCGATATATCGAAAAATGTCTATAGATAGATTTTTTTCATATAAGTTCACACTTTCTTTAAAAAACGGAAAAAAATGTACATCATCGTTGTCAACATTTTTTCAGCGTGTAAAGTGAAAACCATTTTTTTTAAAGATTGCCATTTTTTTTTTTTTCAAAAAATTCTCTAAAATAATATGATGAATCATACGAATTTTAACGCTAGTCCCATTATGGGCCCATTGTTCCTTGTATTTTTGTATAATAAATTCAATTTTTTTTTACGAACATTTCGAGTGTTTCGTATGAATGACTAATAATACTCGTAAGTAGTAATGATTGTACTTATTTACAATTAGTAATTGTTGTATTAATTTTACAATTAGTAGCTTGATCCAATATTGACGAATTATTTTTCGCTTGCCAAGTGCAGGCGTGATTTTTCTTAGAAATGGTACAAAAACATTTAAACAATATTGCGAATACGATAAATATGATTCATACGAAACACTCGAAGAACAATGGGACTAGCGTTAAAATTCATATAACTCATCATATTAATTTAGAGAATTTTTCGAAAAACAAAAAAAATGACAGTTATCTTTAAAAAAATAGTTTTCACTTTACGCGTCGAAAAAATGTTGGCAACGAAGATTAAAAAATTTTTTTCCTTTTTTAAATGAAAGTATGAACTAATATGAAAGAAAATCGATCTATAGACATTTTTTCGATATATCGATTAATTTAAGAGATATCGGCGTTAGAACGTTTCCAAACATTCTGAAATCCAGATTATTCGAAAAATTGTAACTTCTGAAATACATGCGACAAAAATTTAAAAATTCTTGAAAATACTCCTTGCATAGCGTACTATTTGATAAAAAGAAAATAAAAAAAATGTTCAGGGTCACGTCCGAGCGCAATGGCGCGGAATGCCTCATATATATTTCAGTTTTTTTTTTCAAGTCAGTTTCATTTTTCGTCGTTCTTGCCAAAAGTCAAATCTGGATGAATTCCAGAGAATTTTCCAAATTCCCTGATTACGCCAGGAGGAAAGAAATTTCCTAGTTTTTGCGGTTTTTCACGTGCATAACAGTCGCGTTAGCGCAAAGCTGTCGATTGACGAATCGCCGCGGAACTCCGGATAACGTAACGCCGCGACATAACTGTCCTCGAAGTTGTTGACTGCTGAGGAAAAAAATACAGAGCTATTGCCGAAAAAAAAAAAGCAAACCCGTTCCTCTGTCTAATCTTTGCTCCCGCTATAAACAAACAAGAACGAGGGGGAAAAAACTGTGTTTTTAGACGCACGAAATGATCACGAACATTTTTCATCCCCCTCGTCCCTCGCGAGTTTATCCGAGGCGAGGCGAGCGTATATGGTGAAAAGGATGTCGAACCTTGTAGACTTCAGCTAAAAATAAAATACTTGAGTTACACAATGTATAAACTGAGGGACGAACCCACCTAAACTAATATGAGCTACTCGTCATCCTGGGGGTTGACCCCGCGGACGGTTTTCTCTGTCTCCCTTCTAGCCTGTTCTCCTCCTCATCTGTCTCGTTCCCTGTCTTTCTCGTTATCCCTCCATCTGGCCATTTCTCGCTCGCACACCCGAGCGAGGAAATATTTCGCGGGAATTATCGCGTGACACAAGTGCGCACGTCCCCGGAGCGGAGCTTACGCGAGCCTAAAGCTCGGCAAAATAAAAAGCGAAAAATATACAGGCGAATACTTGTGGAGCGAGCCTCTAGAGAAAAAAAAAAAGCTGCACTTAGCGATGTCATGGTACACGTCACTATCGACATAGCGCTGGGAAAAATAAGTGCGCTTAATTCCGACCACACAATAGCGATCGCTTGAAGGATTTTCGATGCATTCTATTTGTTATCGTATGTTTTTTTAACGCGTTACCCCCACTTGTAGCGCAAAAAAAGGCCTTTTTCGTGAATTTTTTTAAAGAAAACTACAAAACTTTTTCAATCGATCAATATACCATCTTAAAGAACACATCTTGAGGAACTTTCAGTAATTTTTTTATTGAAAAATATTACATCGTTTAGTGGCAAATGGCCGTCAATGAAATAATGTTTTTATATACACGGTTTGCGGTGACCAACATTGCGGCGAAGTGGATCATCCGAAAAAAAAATGCGGATTGATTTAGTCAAATATAAGTATAAACTAGTCTTTAATCGAAGGATTTTAAAAAATATTCATTTTTCACAAAATTGCGGACAGTCAAAGTTAATGGTTCGATTTTAACGAAAATAAACGGCCGTTTTTTGGCTATAAAACGGCCATTTTTTTTCGAAAAAAAAAATCGAACGATCAAAGACTACATTTTTATGTATTGAATAAGCCTGCAAAATTTCAAGAAGATCGGTTCATTAGTGTTCGAGTAATCTTGGTCACCGACTTCAGAAATGCCATTTTGAGAAAAACGCGTTTAAAGTTTCAATTTCAGTTCTTCAATTCACGGATTCTTCTCTTTCAACGCTCATATCTCAGTCAATTTTGTTCGGATAGACTTGAAATTTTCAGGACATATTCTCAGATACTTATACTTCAAAAAAACGCAATAAAAAAAAATCGATTTTTTCAAAATCGCAAGAAGGGTATTCCCTTAAACATTTTTTTGTGGCAATTTTTCGAAGTTCACAAATGAAATATTGTATTCCCTTCTTTCAAGGGAAGACAATTTTCAATTGTCTAAAAATTAAAAAACCGATTTTTCCAACACGGGGGATGCAGTAGGTCCAAAGACAAAAAAAATGTAAGGTTTTTTTTTGTACGGTGTGGCACAGTGGGACCAAAAAAAAACAAAAAATACAATTTTTTTTAAATAAAGCGAATTAATTTTATTCGTGAATTGAAATATTTGACGTTGATTGATTGGATTAATTCATTTATTAAAATAGTCAATCTTAATTAATTAAGTTAATTTACCGATAAAATTGAGATGTTCAATTTTAACTTAGTAATAATAATTGAAATATTTCATTTCAACTAATTTATTAATTAAGATATTTAAATTTAATTAACTGACGTAATATAATTTTTTTAATATGCCATTGTATATGTGAAATGGTGTATAAAAAACGGCATTTAAAGAGTGTGTATTTAGAACTACGTAAGTAAGAAACATTTCCATTTTTGTGGGTATTCCAAATTAGATTACAATTGAAAATTGTTTCCTCTGGAAGAAAGCACCCTTGCGTAACATTCGCTCTATCAACATTTCTAACAAACTAACATCATCTACACCAATATTGACCTGCTGCAATGGACTCGAAGTTTGCACCGTTGGAATCCAACGGAAAGTCTTTTCGCATATCTCATTTTCATCATAATCCAAAACCATACGTTGCGAATTTGTTGCAGATCGCTCAATGACAATCCGAAAAAATGTTTGCGTGATTTTCGTAGCTCGAACCTGCCAAAGGAAATGTGGAAAATGGAAAAATATTTTCGTTGCGTTACAACGATCCGAACTTCGATCACCTAAATTCGCTTATATTTGAAATGAGCTATCGAATAAAATCGTTTACAAAAAAATTTCGTCGATACATTTTTTACAATGTATTTCAGAAAAGCGATTCGTGCAAATACTTGTTTGCACGCGCTTGGTACGTGTGTGCGCGTTTCGTGTTTTTTCCGATCCAAAGGATACGATTGTGATCGAAGAGTATGCAACTTTTTGTTATCCCCGCACGCTACCGAAAGATTGGCTTATCGGTTTTGCGATTACGGGCACTTAAAATGCTCCGAGTTTGTTAAAATCGTGCGAATATCGAACGAGCTCTCTACGTGGTTTTCGCTTGTTTATTGCTTCATTTTACATTTTCGACGAGAAAAAAAAAGTAACGTACGCGCGAATTCGTCATGAGAGAATGACGAAAGTCAACAATTCGTATCGTCCGGAATCCGAGGGACCCAAAGTCCAATGGCAATAAAAAAAAAACGGCACACGCAAACAATGTCATAATTCAATGGTAACCTGATCGATCGATAAAACACACGTAGAATATATTTTGCGAACGAACAAAATCCTGAAATATTTTGAGCTTTTCAATCTATCGGCTTGATATTCATCGTAAGTGTAAGACGAATAATCGAAAGCTAATTTTCAGTAACTACATGCAGTTATTTTTTTGCATGAAATTAGTCAAGAAAATTAAAAAGGTGATTGACGACCGCTCTTTTATTTTTACAACGTCAACTTATCTTTTGAAAAATGCTATTTAAAAATATTCCAAAAATATCGGATACAGCTTATCTCCGGAAACGTCTTTTTTCGACATGCTTCGCGGTGAGCATATGATACGGTTCATCTGAAAGTGAACAAAAAAAAACAACATAAAAAATGTTGTCCGCCGATGACAATACGGACTTCGTGAACGAGGGATTTTTCATTATAATGGAAATTTTTTATTTTATTAAGGCAAATTGAAAATTTTCAACGTGACTTTTTAGTCGGACTGTTGCCAGTTCGTTAAAGTACGAGATTTGGAGGAAAAAAGTCGTTCGTTCACCAGCGCCGTATTGTCAACTGCTGCGTTTTTTTGTTTATTTATTTTCGGTGAACCGTTCCGGAGAGATACGTCGAAAAAAAGACGTTTCCGGAGATCCGCTGCATCTCCTGTATTTTTTTTACATTTTTTTTAAAGGAAAATGTGTAAAGTAAATCAGATACGCGTACTTGCAAATGATTAATCCTATTTGTGAGAAAAAAGAAATACATCGACGTTGTAAAAAGAATAGTCGAAAATGACCTTCTTTTCCCCTGTGGCAAATAGGCGCAACTCCTTAGCGTTCCCGAAACTCTCGTATAGTGTTCATTAGCTGAATCAGTTTCGATATCACAATGCGCGTCTGCAGTTCGCCGAAGGAAAGGATGACGATAATGCCTGATATACACTATGACTCACCACACGATAAACAGCCTCCAATACAGTTAAATCAATTAACATAAAATCAAAGCATCTTACGAAGCGCAGGACATTCATGCGAGAGTAATTATATCGAGCATGGAGGACTTCCGCCCCTGTGGTTTATTTTTCGCGATACAATAGCAATTTGGAAAATTTCGATGACTGCGATTTCTCCGGTGAATGCGCATTTCGAGGCTATCGGACACAGTAGACCGAAAATTCACAATGACCGTCTTATCATGGCGAATACCATATCGTATTAATGAATACCATTAATGAATAAATACTATTAACGAACGAATGAATACCATTAATAAATGAATGAATATTAATAGGTAACAAACGCGAACAGCGTGTACCTTAGAAAAAAAAACAAAAAATAAAATAAATAAATGAATACCACTAATAAATGAATGAATACCATCAATGGATGAATGAATACCATCAATGAATGAATGAATACCATTAATAAATACCATTACTGAATTAATGGATACCATTAATGAATGAATGAATACCATTAATAAACGAATACCATTAATAAATACCATTGATGAATGAATGAATACCGTCAATAAATGAATACCATTAATAAATGCCATTAATGAATGAATACCATTATCGTAGTGAATACCACTAATGAATGAATGAATACAATCAATGAATGAATGAATACCATTAATAAATGAATACCATTAATAAATGAATACCATTAATAAATATCATTAATGAATGAATGGATACCATTAATGAATGGATGAATACCATTAATAAACGGATACCATTAATAAATACCATTAATGAATGAATGAATACCGTCAATAAATGAATACCATTAATAAATGCCATTAATGAATAAATGCCATTAATGAATGAATACCATTATCGTAGTGAATACCATTAATGAATGAATTAATACCATCAATGAATGAATAAATACCATTAATAAATGAATACCATTAATGAATGAATGAATACCATTCATAAATGAATACCATTAATAAATACCATTAATGAATGAATGGATGAATACCATTAATAAATACCATTAATGAATGAATGAATACCATTAATAAATGAATACCATTAATAAATGAATACCATTAATAAACGAACACCATTGATAAATACCATTAATGAATGAATACCATTATCGTAGTGAATACCATTAATAAATACCATTAATGAATGAATACCATATCGTAAGAATGAATACCATTAATGGCCAAACCGACAGATTTTTCTTCTTATACTATTCCTATCTACACATTATTATTTTCCCAAATTTTCTATTATCTTATAAATGATCGTTTATTGCCCTTCAAACACGCCAAGTCGTCAACGAAAACGAAACGATGTGTGTTTTTTTAGTTTTGCCGTAACGGCATAGTTCGCGGGTCTTTGCCAAAACTTTTTAACTATGTGAAAAATCAAAACGTAGAAGTTTTTCACGTTCTAAAAAGAAACGATAAAAATGTTCACTTTCTAAAAAATAATAACGATAAAACTTTTCACTTTGTGGAAAATCAAAGCGTTAAAAAGGTTCACTTTGTAAAAACGAAAACGATAAAGACTTTCGGTTTGTGAAAAGTAAAAACGATGGAAATGTTTTGTGAAAAATAATAACGATAAAACTTTTGACTATCTGAAAAATCGTAGCGATAAAACTGTTCACTTGTAAGGAATTGAAACGATGAAGACTTTCGTGTTGTTAAAAAATTGAAAACGACAATGTTCAGGGTGTGAGAAATAAAAATAACAAGATTGCTCGGTTTGTGAAAAATAAAAACGATAAAACTTGTCATTTCGTGATAAATGGAAACGAGAAAATTCTTCAGGTTGTAAAAAAATTAAACCCTTAAGACTCGATTTGGGAAAAATCGAAACGATGAAACTTTTCACTTTTTGATAAATAAAAACGATAGAAATGTTCACTTTGTGAAGAGTAATAGCGATAAAACTTTTCAACTTGGTGAAAAATTAAAACGAAACTAAGGATGTATCATTTTTATAGTTTATTTATGGAAAAGTCTTATTAAAAATTAGATGACCTTTCCCCGCTCGCGTACATTTCCACGAAGTGCAAAATTTTATCGTTTTTATTTTCCGCAGAGAGCAAAATTTTATCCTGTTGATTTTCCGCAAAGGGAAATATTTTATCGTCTTTATTTTTCGCAAAATAGAGTTTTGTCGTACATTGGGGGATGGGGGGGGTGGGGGGAGTGAAGCGTATACAGGATAAACATAAAGTCACCTTGCTCGAATGTGACTTTTATGTTTGTGTTTATGCAAAAGAAGGCTATTTTGTCGCTGTACGATTCTTTAGATCGGGCTTGAGTTCGTGTGGTCTGTACACCGCAATGATCAATTATCGCGTTTTTATTAGCATTTCAACATGCAAGTGGGACAAACCTGTACCGTGGATCGAGGAACCTCTGGCAATTCCAAGCGAATCGTATCGCCAGCGAAGCGAAAGTTGACGAAACGATACCCATCGTTGTTTATTATTCTCTTTATTCCTCTTTGTTACGCCAAGTTGGTATTTTCCATCAAATAAGATTGCCGTTCGCAGTGTCGGTATTTTCGGCAATGCTATATCGCTGCAACACGCGTGTGTATAGATATGTAGACGATGGAGAGTACCGGAGAATCTCCCGCGAGGCGGCAACGCACACAACAACTTTGTCCAACCGAACTTTCAAACTTTCTCCCCGTCCTTCCGTCGTAAACACGCCACTTTTGTTTTTGTTTTCATCACAATGTACGCATAATCGTGTTTCAAATATCAACGCTACCGAGCAGGCTCGACGAATGAAAATATTGAAAGTCACGAACGTCTTACGAACTTTAACGTCTCCAGTTATCCTTCAACTTTGTTTCCATCGAATGTTACGATTATTTTTCCAAGTTTTTGTCATTGAATAATTTATGGGTAATTTCAGTTTGCACCGTTCTCAGTTTCCTTGAAATCAGCGATGTACGAAAATTGATCAGTCGCATCGGTTGGTCGCCGTGACTTTCACTGTTTGCTTCTTCTTTATTTATAACATCCGTCGAGTTATCACTTGGTTCCGTTCGAGGGATTTTGTTATCTATCACCCCTTGGTAAATGGCGATTCGATATGAGGCACGAGTGAGGAAAGGGCAGGTGTGTACGCTAAACGCTCGCGTTACAGGGAGTGGCTTGTTCGATTGGCGCTCACTCGCATTTAAGCGAACGAAAAATGTACGACCACGCCGACGACGGCGAAGGAACTATACGTGAACCAGCTCGAGCCTTCTCCTCGACCGATTGCCTACCCCCCACCTTTACTCGCGAGCGCATACCGCCGGGACCACGTGGCTGAGAAAGCATGGCATGTACAGGCTGATTCACAACATGTGTACCGTTATTGATTTTTAACCCATTCAAAATCAGAAAAAAAAATTGGAGTGACTGCCCGTCCGGTTATCGGACGAATAAGCGTAAGGTAAATGTCCCAATTATTGAACAGGTCCCAATTATTGAATACTATCTTGTATTTTTATTATTTCTCATTCATCTGCATGCATTTACTTATTTATGAAAAATTCATTACATGTATGGAACTTTTAGCTACCGAAATGTTACCTCACTTGTGCAAAAAAAGCTTTAATTAATGGAGAAAAAAATTATTTCAACTGCAATGGTGACCCGATTTGACGTCTCGTGGTAACTGTTTATCGTATTTGCTAAGACGCACCGCTTCATGCGTAAGGGCATAAAAAATTCAAAAACTGTCGCATCTCAAAAAGTAAAGGCGTTTCAGGTTCCTCAGAAAATTTCTTACAAATAACAATTTAAGAAAATGTTTTTAATTAACTAGTTGTTAAAAAATACAGTGTTCGATCATTGGGACATAGAAAATGCAGTGTGTCCTAATAAATTGAACACTCAAATTCTCGAAGATGGCGTCATTGAACCCATCAAAACATCGCGACAGTTAACGTGTGACAGATCGTGTGAATCGCATTTATTCAAACAAAAACTGTAAGTTCCTGAATAAACTTACCTTTATTCTTTTAATAATAACTCTAAGATCGGCAAATATATTTTTTATTTGTATTTTCGTGCAATAAACATAAAAAGAAATGTAAAAAGAGAATATAACCTAAATGTAACCTAAAAATACGAATGTAATGTTCAATATTTTTTTCTCTCCGATATTTCAGGGACAAAATTTCAAGAGGGAAAGAGAATTCTCGAGAGTGTTCAATAACTGGGACATGCCTGTTCAATATTAGGGACATAAGCACTACCAGTGTTCAATAATTGGGACATTTGCATGCTTCACATTGTTATTCTTTTTTTTTTCATTTGAAATCATTTAAAAATAATTTAAAGAGTGATTTTTCGAAAGTAAAAATATCAAAGTATCATTTGAACATGAAATCGATGGTTTTTTCTTTATTTTATCTTACCTTTGCCTTTAAACTGAACTTTAGGTGCAATCCCGTTACTCTCTTGATAAACTTCTACAGTATCTTCATTCTCCGTGTTTACCGGCTGCAAATAATAATCTCGAAAAATAGGACATATACATATGTCTAAAACGTGGCGGTATTACGGCGCAAAACAGACTCTAAGTTTACTAGCGTGGTCGTCACCGTACCTCCTTAAGGCGTTACCTCGACTTGTAGCGCAAAAAAAGGCCTTTTTCCTGATTTTTTTTAAAGAAAACTACAAAACTTTTTTAATCGATCAATATACCATCTTAAAGAACACATCTTGAAGAACTTTCAGTAATTTTTTTATTGAAAAATATTACATTGTTTAGTGGCAAATGGCCGTCAATGAAATAATGTTTTTATATACACGGTTTGCGGTGACCAACATTGCGGCGAAGTGGATCATCTGAAAAAAAAATGCGGATGGATTTAGTCAAATATAAGTATAAACTAGTCTTTAATCGAAGGATTTTAAAAAATATTCATTTTTCACAAAATGGCGGACAGTCAAAGTTAATGGTTCGATTTTAACGAAAAAAAACGGCCGTTTTTTGGCTATAGAACGGCCATTTTTTTTCGAAAAAAAAAATCGAACGATTAAAGACTACATTTTTATGTATTAAATAAGCCTGCAAAATTTCAAGAAGATCGGTTCATTAGTGTTCGAGTAATCTTGGTCACCGACTTCAGAAATGCCATTTTGAGAAAAACGCGTTTAAAGTTTCAATTTCAGTTCTTCAATTCACGGATTCTTCTCTTTCAACGCTCATATCTCAGTCAATGTTGTTCGGATCGACTTGAAATTTTCAGGACATATTCTCAGATACTTATACTTGAAAAAAATACATTAAAAAAAATCGATTTTTTTTAAATCGCAAGTGGGGTTAACCCCTTAACCTGATTCTGTCGGAAGACCCGCTTCTGAATATTTACCTTCAATTTTATTATTCTACCGAGCTTTCTGAATACGTCTGTGAAAACTGTTCAAGGATACACATAAAATTAATAGCCGAGTTATAAAAAATTGTATTGAGTACGCTCGGGGAGCGTGGCCGAAACGCGGCAACGTTGAACGCGGATTTTTCGCGAAACTATGCTTTTCAAATCGGCAACTACGATATCTCGATCACCAATAGGGATAAAGGGTTCAAAAAGAGTCTAAATTTATTTTACCCACAGCTGCTCTGATTGATGTATACTTATGTTGATTATTCGTATTATCGATTATAGTGCGCCAAACGTTGTGGTAAATGATGAATTTATTGCACGTGGACAAATAATAACTGAAAAATTGGATTGTCAACGACTCGCTAATAATCGTCGTTATTACTTATTTTGAATTTTCGTTATTACGTATATTGAATTTTATTACGTTATTGAATTGTCGTTATTACTTATATTGAATTTTATTACGTTAATATTATTATATTAAAGTAATAAAATTCAAGCCTATTAAAATAGGCTTGAATTACCTCAGCGGAATTAACACGATAGGCAGAATATAATTATATCTAATAAATCGAATTTCAGTTTTCCAACGGGTTTAGTTGGATACGTGAGTAGAAAAACCATGCACCATTGTCGATTCTCGCATACGAGTCATTTTTCGTGTGAATGAAATTCGTGTGAATTGCGATAATTTTCAAGAGCGCCTATGATGTCTCAAGTCTATATCGGTCGGTGCCGGGGACAGAAATAGTGTCAAATTACTCGAAAGCGTTTTTATCGATGGCCTCCTACAGATTGGCTGATAATATTATTATATCGTGTGTCACTCTACTCGAATACAGCAGTAGATAATGTCGCTTCTGGATAATCAAGACTCAATTTACGACGAATATATTGATATTCCATCACGCTTATCTTCGTTCGAAAAATAAATTTTAAAATGATCGCGCACAGGAAATTACGAAATATTAACAGATAGGGATTTTTTTCAAATGATTTTCATTGACCTTTTAATGCCGGAATTGACCGGATATTTTATTCATATGTTTATCCATTTGTTAACAGCAAACGATTAAAGTTATTATATGGAAGAAAGTTCGAAAATCGATCTTTTTTTAGCGCTTTGCATTTTCGTAAATTTAAAAAAGTGTCCGTTTGTACGAAAGTTTTATTATTGTATTACAATGCAGTGTTTAAGGGGGGATTGTCTTTCTTTTTCGCAAAATTTACCGCTTTTTGGGAATTTTTTTGTGAAGAAAGTATACAACGGAAAACTTGTGAAACTTGGCATATAGTTTTATTGATCTGTTTACTACATACAAAAAAATTTTTAAACAATTTCATCAAAAAATCCGCCTCCCACCCCCCTCGACGCGCGATCGTCCTTTTTTGATGGTGTGCACGATTACAGCCTTCACGTTCATCCTGCAACAAAAACCCAAAAAGCATTTTACTTTAGACACATATAGCTATCGTTCGATGAAGGGAAAAAAAAAAATTGACGATTTGGTGACGTTTTGAACTTGAAGTATCGATTTTTCGAAAAAAATTGATCGATTTTTTGTTATAAATGAAAAACTATTAAACGTATTGCTTTTTCGCTTCATCAAACGATAGCTATATGTGTCTAAAGTAAAATGCTTTTTGGGTTTTTGTTGCAGGATGAACGTGAAGGCTGTAATCGTGCACACCATCAAAAAAGGACCATCGCGCGTCGAGGGGGGTGGGAGGCGGATTTTTTGATGAAATTGTTTAAAAATTTTTTTCTATGTAGTAAACAGATCAATAAAACTATATGCCAAGTTTCACAAGTTTTCCGTTGTATACTTTCTTCACAAAAAAATTCCCAAAAAGCGGTAAATTTTGCGAAAAAAAGACAATCCCCCCTTAAATTACCGTTTCGGATGGCCCCACACCGATTGGCCATGCAGCAACGACCTCTCTGTGTTTGAATAATAATCATTTTACAGCTTATCAATATTTTGCAGCAAAAATAATCAACCAAGAAAGAATGTGCTTTATTAATTGGGGGTGGAATCCCCACTTCGTTCTACAAATACTCTCATCAGGAAAAAAAATAAAATTATTTGTTTTTTTTCACTGCATCGTACGTTGCAACGCATATACAGATAGGCAGATGATCGTGAAGAGTGGAGCGTGAAACGATGTATAGTTGTTTCACGGACAATCCGGTACGTAACACCGTTGAAAATTAGTTCAATTGGATGGTTCGTCGACGATTTCGGCGACTGTCCAATCCGATGGACTCGAGCTCTGAAAATAGAATCTCAGCGCAAAGAGCGAAACGCGCAATTATAAACAAGCGTGCGAGCAAATTTGTGTCGTTCTTGCAAAAAAAATTGACAAAAGAAAAATAAAAGTACGTTCCGCGTGCCGCGATTTCGGAAAAATCTTTAAAATAATCAAAAAAATCACGAATTCACGAATATTCTAAAAATAATAAATCGTGGGAGCTCACGAGTGTGCAAGTCGGACGGGAAAATTTACGATCCCAAAGTCTCGCCACGCGACATACTCGCAAAGCCCACGCGCAATTTTTCTTCGCGCCGAAGAAGAAAAAAAAAGTTGGAGGATAAACACGAGACTGGGCACACGCGCAGTGGACACTTTTCATTTCACGACAAGATTGACTGAGCTTTTGTTCTGTCGAGAAGCCAAAAATGAATCTCAGGTATTCGAGTTTTTAAATATAACGACAGAAGCAACTCGTGTTTGGTGTTTGCAACAATATTCTCGTCACGCACAAAAAAAATCCTCGTACTTCATAGCACAGAGCTTTCGTTGAATAAAAAAGTCAAATTAATTTGGCATAATTATCCCAAGTACCGTACGCATATTTTCGTCATTTTTTTAAGGGGTTAACCCCACTTGCGATTTTGAAAAAATCGATTTTTTTTTGTTGCATTTTTTTGAAGTATAAGTATCTGAGAATATGTCCTGATAATTTCAAGTCGATCCGAACAAAATTGACTGAGATATGAGCGTTGAAAGAGAATCCGTGAATTGAAGAACTGAAATTGAAACTTTAAGGGGTAAGGCCACTGTAAATTTTTTGAAAAATCGATTTTTTTTTATTGGCTATAAAAAACTATTCGCAAAACTTTAAACGCGTTTTTCTCGAAACATGGTTTTTCAAAATGGCACGCAGCATAACTCGAACAATTTTCATTTTTTTTACTTGAAATTTTAACCAGATGTGAACATTTACATTATCTTGAGAATGTCGATCGGAATTTTCAAGAACTTTATTTATTGATTTTTTATTAACAAAAAACTTGCCGTTTTTTTCGTCAAAAATCAATTTTTTTTTTCAAACGCACGCCAAATCCACAAAAATTGATACTTTTTAAAATCCGATCGACATTCTCTAGCTATAGCCCTCTAGATTAATGGTTTTTTTTTTTTTTGTTCTAGATTCAAAAGTGCACCAGTGGTGCTGCGTGCCGCGGAGCCCTGGAAGCAAAACATGTCCCGGGAAGATAGCTGTGGAACCGCCATTTTGTTTTTTTTTCTGTAAAAAAATTTTATAATAAAGTTTAATGTATGCCCGATAACACCATTAAAAGTTTTTTTTCAAATACCTTCAATTTCGGGAGCAAAAAATTAGTGAAAAAACCTTTTTTTTTGGGCCGTTACAGTGGCCTTACCCCTTAAACGCGTTTTTCTCAAAATGGCATTTCTGAAGTCGGTGACCAAGATTACTCGAACACTAATGAACCGATCTTCTTGAAATTTTGCAGGCTTATTTAATACATAAAAATGTAGTCTTTAATCGTTCGATTTTTTTTTTTCGAAAAAAAATGGCCGTTTTGTAGCCAAAAAACGGCCGTTTTTTTTCGTTAAAATCGAACCATTAACTTTGACTGTCCGCCATTTTGTGAAAAATGAATATTTTTTAAAATCCTTCGATTAAAGACTAGTTTATACTTATATTTGACTAAATCCATCCGCATTTTTTTTTCGGATGATCCACTTCGCCGCAATGTTGGTCACCGCAAACCGTGTATATAAAAACATTATTTCATTGACGGCCATTTGCCACTAAACAATGTAATATTTTTCAATAAAAAAATTACTGAAAGTTCTTCAAGATGTGCTCTTTAAGATGGTATATTGATCGATTAAAAAAGTTTTGTAGTTTTCTTTAAAAAAATTCGTGAAAAAGGCCTTTTTTTGCGCTACAAGTGGGGGTAACGCCTTAAATCGTTATAGGCATTTTTTTTTCACCTGCCCGATTTTTTTGCTCGTTTGTTTTGCAACTCTGGTGCCATCTTTGCGACACATTGAAAAATATTTTCAACACAAGGCATCTTTCTCTCCATTTGTTTTATTCCATTATTCGACGATAAGTTCATTCTGGCTGTTACCGACTGACGATACAAGAAAAAAAAACAGCAAACATTCATTTTTTGAACAATCTTACGGAAAATGAGTCCCGGAACGCTACGTAATCTGGAATTATATCCAAGCGAATGCGACGAAGCGAGAATTCAATCCGATCACCACAATATCCACAATGCAATTGAAAACAATTGTCTCGTCGAGAATGCATCGTGAGGCAATCAATAATTGTTCGGTCGTCCGAATGGTCGATCGAAGTCGATCAATGTTTTAGCCGCGACACTTGCTGAGCTTCTGCATATACACGCGCGTCCACGAATACTCGGAGCTTTCAAAGTCAAATGGACACGATTATTCGATACTTTCGTTGCACTCCTACCAATGAAATTCACAACAAAGTTCTTCAAATGTTTTATCTTTGTAAAAAACAATTCCACACTTTTCAAGAGCCCTCGCGAAGATCGTCAAGGAAATGTAAAATTTAACGTATAAAAATGTCCGATGCGTTTGAATTTATCAAAGTTAATTCCCCGTGTTTTATTACGAGACCCGATGGCGCCTGAACTTTTTTTTTTTTAATGACTTTGTTTGTCGCAAATCGAGATAATTATTTTTCCGGGAGTCGATTTTTGGCGATTTCACTTCGCGTCGAAATGTCTGAAAGAATTAGTACTAGGAGATATTGCCTTTCCAATATTTTCGTAGATCAAACCGGGCAGTTTTTATTCATTTATGGAAATATCTCGAAACCACGAGTCTCGGGACATAAGTCAAACGTAAGGAATCCATTAAGGATGTTGAGTTCCAAATCGCAAATGATGATAAAATTCTGAAAATTTGGTATGTTTTTGTATGAAGTATTTCACAGGTCGTGTAAAAATTTCACGACAATTAGGAGGCTCGTTATTGAACAATTAACATTCACAAATTAAATGTTGTTTTATGGAAACTGATGTAACTTTGCAATAAGTTTTTTTTTTGACCTCTCAATTTTATAATATCTACAATATACTGAAAGCAACGGAAACAAAACGAAGTTTATTGATAAATTTTTTTTTATTTCTTTTAAAAATTGTTCTTAACAAAATGTTAATTTTTTTAATAACGAGCTTCCTAATCGTCGTGAAATTTTAACACGACCTCTTAAATACTTCATACAAAAACATACGAAATTTTCCGAATTTTCTTATCATTTTTTATTTCAACCCTTAAGGAGGTTGAAGTAATGATGATAGAATTGTGAAAATTTGGTATGTTTTTACATGAAGTATTCAGGAGGTCGTGTAAAAATTTCATGACGATTAAGAAGCTATTTATCGAACAATTAACCCTCAGTCTGCCTAGGGGGGTCGTTTGCGTCCGAGCGAAAATCAAATGTCGGTGTAACTCCTAAATCCGCTCACGGGAGGCGCTGCTAGGCTTATGTAAAAAAAGTTAGGCCCCTCTAGGACCGACCTGAGAAGTGGCGCTGTTCTAGTCCTTCCCCAGCTGTTGTAAGGAGCAATTGATTTTCGTTCCGGACGCAAACGACCCCCCTAGGCAGACGGCGGTTGTCAAAACCGTAAGTAATTTTTTTTTCGTTTCTTCGCTTGAAAGTCTTTATTGAGGCTATAAAAGTGCCACAAAAAATGTGGGCGCGAAACAAAAATTCGATTTTTTTCAATTTTTTTATTTTCAAATTTTTTTTTAATAAAACTTTTTTCCTATTTTCTACAATAAAAACGTATTGTGACACTTAACGATTGAGTTATTATTGATTTTATTACTTAGTTTGTATTTAATACACATTTATTGCCTTTTTACTCCGAAATTTTCGACTAAATTATTGCCAATTTTCAGGTCCCAAACTTAAGGTTAATTTAACAAAAATTGGACGCGGCTCATTTTTTTCTCGAAAGTGACAATCTTCCCCTTTAATATTCTTCTTTGGCAGTCTCGATATCTTTATTTGCCTCAAAGTTATGATTTTTTGAGTAAACAAATGCATTGACCCCGTTTTTCATCATTTTTTTGATAAAAAATATATTCAAAAATTAAATTGTTTATAATTTTATGATTAATACTTCAACTCAAAGGTTAAAGTGTCACAATATGTGTTTATTGTAGAAAAAAGGAAAAAAGTTTTATTAATACACATTTATTGCCTTTTTACTCCGAAACTTTCGACTAAATTATTGCCAATTTTCAGGTCCCAAACTTAAGGTTAATTTAACAAAAATTGGACGCGGCTCATTTTTTTCTCGAAAGCGACAATCTTCCCCTTTAATATTCTTCTTTGGCAGTCTCGATATCTTTATTTGCCTCAAAGTTATGATTTTTTGAGTAAACAAATGCATTGACCCCGTTTTTCATAATTTTTTTGATAAAAAATATATTAAAAAATTAAATTGTTTATAATTTTATGATTGATACTTCAATTTAAAGGTTTAAGTGTCACAATATGTGTTTATTGTAGAGAATAGGAAAAAAGTTTTATTAATACACATTTATTGCCTTTTTACTCCGAAACTTTCGACTAAATTATTGCCAATTTTCAGGTCCCAAACTTAAGGTTAATTTAACAAAAATTGGACGCGGCTTATTTTTTTCTCGAAAGCGACAATCTTCCCCTTTAATATTCTTTTTTGGCAGTCTCGATATCTTTATTTGCCTCAAAGTTATGATTTTTTGAGTAAACAAATGCATTGACCCCGTTTTTCATAATTTTTTTGATAAAAAATATATTAAAAAATTAAATTGTTTATAATTTTATGATCGATACTTCAACTCAAAGGTTTAAAGAAACTCCATGAATTTTTTCCGATTTTTAGCCCCACTTTAAACAGGTTGAAAAAACGTCAGGACGCCAACGACCCCCCTAGGCAGGCTGAAGGTGCCAAAAAACCCTAGGCAGACCAATGGTTAACATTAACATGTTTCATAGGGACTCAACATCCTTAATGCCACGATTTGTTCAAGAATCGAAGGTCGAATGGTGTTGAAAACGTGATCGCGAGACGAAAAAATACTTTTCGGTGTTAATTAATATTTACTGTTTGTGTTTTGTTTTTCTCCCTATTCGTGGAAGTCTCTCATCTCGAAACGGGCTTCCTCAATGATCGACGGCTAGCAATAGAGGCCCGTTCCTTGATTCTCGATGACGCACTTTCTCAAATACTGTGTGGCTTTCTCGCTGAGATTAAAATTGGCTATATCCGCCTCAAACTGTTCGATCGTACCCGCGCCAGCTATGTAACCGTTCAATTTGCTGGCTAATGACGATGCCCGTAAAACTTCGCCGCTCGTCAGACCGATCGTTTCGATCAGCCACGGGTGACTCTGAAGACGATACTTCTGGTGATAACTGTCGAAAAAACGTAAAATTTGTCGATTTCATTCACAATCATATGCTCAAGGGAAATTGTGACGTTCTACTCACTCTTCGGCAGGATAAAACCTCTCGAATTCCTTTATCCTCGTAACCAACTGTTCGCCTCGCTCCCGTTGCTCGTGAGCACGGGATTTTTCTGCCACACTTTTTTGCTCGTCGTCGTGATAGAGGATCAACGAGGCGTACTGCAAAATTAATTTTAATTCTTTATTCGATCGTCGAAAATACATTTTTGTCGAAAAATAATACATGTGATTGTATTCAAAAGTTAAAAAATACAATTTTCATTTTAAAACAAAACATACAATTATGGGAAAATAAAAATACAGTCATTTGAAAATTAAAAGTACTTTTTTTTTTGGTTTTGACTTTGCTGGACGAGTTTGTTCCGTAATTCTTATGTGGCATTCAAAGAGCCTTTTAATTGTAATTATAGTTTAGTTTTAAAAAAATACCACAAAAATATGGAGCACAAAAAACATTTACCGAATTGGCTCGAACTCCCGTGTAATTATTTTCTAGAGTACGTATTTACGATTTTCCAAACTTTTACTGTACAGCCGATTTATCATCATTATTACTAGGCGACACAATTATTATTACAAATCATCGTTGTTGGCATTTGTTAAAATGACGATTATTAAGGGGTTACCCCCACTTGCGATTTTGAAAAAATCGATTTTTTTTATTGCATTTTTTTGAAGTATAAGTATCTGAGAATATGTCCTGAAAATTTCAAGTCGATCCGAACAAAATTGACTGAGATATGAGCGTTGAAAGAGAAGAATCCGTGAATTGAAGAACTGAAATTGAAACTTTAAACGCATTTTTCTCAAAATGGCATTTCTGAAGTCGGTGACCAAGATTACTCGAACACTAATGAACCGATCTTCTTGAAATTTTGCAGGCTTATTTAATACATAAAAATGTAGTCTTTAATCGTTCGATTTTTTTTTTCGAAAAAAAAATGGCCGTTTTATAGTCAAAAAACGGCCGTTTTTTTCGTTAAAATCGAACCATTAACTTTGACTGTCCGCCATTTTGTGAAAAATGAATATTTTTTAAAATCCTTCGATCAAAGACTAGTTTATACTTATATTTGACTAAATCCATCCGCATTTTTTTTTCGGATGATCCACTTCGCCGCAATGTTGGTCACCGCAAACCGTGTATATAAAAACATTATTTCATTGACGGCCATTTGCCACTGAACAATGTAATATCTTTCAATAAAAAAATTACTGAAAGTTCTTCAAGATGTGTTCTTTAAGATGGTATATTGATCGATTAAAAAAGTTTTGTAGTTTTCTTTAAAAAAATTCGTGAAAAAGGTCTTTTTTTGCGCTACAAGTGGGGGTAACGCGTTAATGATATTTATTGTTTTTACATTATACCTGGGGCCTGATCTTTGTCGTGAGCCCGTATTCATGGTTATTCCAGAACAGACTCAGCAACTGGGTGAACGATACTACTGCAGGGTCGTACTCGATGTCGATGACCTCGGTGTGGTCTCCGCTGCAACGAGAAAGATACACTTATAATAGCGTTTGAAAACACGTTCTTAGATCCGCGTCGTATTTTTTTTTCTCTCCTATCACCATTACCGTATTATTAGTATTACGTCGCGGACAGGCTTAATTAGTTACTAGTCTCTCAAAATTCTTGGAAATTTCGTGTAACTATCATTATTTTCACTTCTGGAAATTTTCATATTTTTTGCTTCCTCGTAAAGGAAGTATAATAATTTTCGCGAAAATAATGTTTTACGATATTTGGATTGATCAAGATTCCGAAAATCTTCGAATTTTGTTTAATTCAGGATTGCCCTTAAAATTTACGAAAACGTTGGAAAAACGACGTTTACTTAAAAAAAATGCGTGGGCGTAAAAGTTTCGACAGTTTTTGAGATAGCTGGTTGAATGTTTTCACACCGATTATAGTGTACCCCAGGAAGTTCGTTCTACAAATGAATTTGGTGAAAATCGTCGCACCACTGTAGATTTTAGATGGGGTTTTAGTTGCTAAAAAATGTTTGTTAGCGTCGTAACTTTGGCGACTTCGTTTTTCTGATTTTTGGATAAATCCTGGCCCTGAAATGAAAAATCATTGAAGGTATTTTTGGATTGAATTTTTCAAAAATCGGCAAAAGAGTTTAAATTTAGGGCTACCTTCGTGTTGAAAAAAGAGCCAACATTGCCCAATCAAAATCGACCATTGCACATGGTCAATTTTGGACCTTCGTGTTAGAAAAAAAAATCAAACTGGCTCGATAAAAATTGGCATTGCGTATGGTGAATTTCGGGAGCGAAATAAACGAAGAAGCAAGGTGAAGGCTTTTACTATTATCGCTTACATGCTCCTGTATGTTGGCGATGGTTTGTGGCCTCCGGCGTAACCGACGCAGGTTCTTATAACTCCCGGAGTCGCCCCGAATAGCGAGTCACCTGCCCAAAAGCAGCCCATGCCAAAAGTTGCCCGCTTCGTTTTGTGTTCCGCGATTTGTTCCGGCATTTTTTTTATTTCTACAAGAAAAACATACAAAACCACCGATTACAAATTACAAACTAACCGATGACTTGCATGAAAATTCGATTTATCTACGAGTGTCGACTAATCTTGTTACCAAAATAGAGTGGGCGTATAGTAGTTTTCGGGGTTTCGAAAGATTATCTTTACATACTAGAAATTAACTTCGGGAATTACCCCCACTTGCGATTTTGAAAAAATCGATTTTTTTTATTGCATTTTTTTGAAGTATAAGTATCTGAGAATATGTCCTGAAAATTTCAAGTCGATCCGAACAAAATTGACTGAGATATCAGCGTTGAAAGAGAAGAATCCGTGAATTGAAGAACTGAAATTGAAACTTTAAACGCGTTTTTCTCAAAATGGCATTTCTGAAGTCGGTGACCAAGATTACTCGAACACTAATGAACCGATCTTCTTGAAATTTTGCAGGCTTATTTAATACATAAAAATGTAGTCTTTAATCGTTCGATTTTTTTTTTCGAAAAAAAATGGCCGTTTTATAGCCAAAAAACGGCCGTTTTTTTCGTTAAAATCGAACCATTAACTTTGACTGTCCGCCATTTTGTGAAAAATGAATATTTTTTAAAATCCTTCGATTAAAGACTAGTTTATACTTATATTTGAATAAATCCATCCGCATTTTTTTTTCGGATGATCCACTTCGCCGCAATGTTGGTCACCGCAAACCGTGTGTATAAAAACATTATTTCATTGACGGCCATTTGCCACTAAACGATGTAATATTTTTCAATAAAAAAATTACTGAAAGTTCTTCAAGATGTGTTCTTTAAGATGGTATATTGATCGATTGAAAAAGTTTTGTAGTTTTCTTTAAAAAAATTCATGAAAAAGGCATTTGTTTTTGCGCTACAAGTGGGGGTAACGCCTTCAATCGGAACGTGAGCTTATCAGTTTCTTTTTTATTGACAATCTTGTCTCGACCGGTGGCGAGGCGTCGCCTTAAGCCGCCGCACTCCGACTATCATAGAGATTCTAATGTAGCTACCGATACGATTCATAAACAACGTCGTCACGTCGTCATCGTGTATAGTAATTCATAGAAACTGGATAATTGGCCTTCTTGCACATGCAAGTATGTGCAACGTCAGCAAATTCTTTCGAACACACGTGTCAGATTGCACTTCCCAATGAAACTCAAATTCTCGAATTTAGATTTCCCAACAAATGTTATCAATATATTTTTCTAATGGAATTTCTGTTTGCCAATATTCGGAGTATTATCATTACGATGTATTTTTTTTTTTCTTCGAATGAGCCGAAGTAAACGCGTGAAGAATTCAACTCTGACCAGACACGTCTTTTCACCTTAATCACCATTTTTTTTTATTTAAACAAATTTTCGTCTCGAATGACGAGATACCAGTTAACGTTATCAAGAAGCGGTTTTTAATCGAATAGAATCGTTGAGTGTGAAAACTTACGATAAAATTTCAGTTGATGTTTTCGCCGGATTATTGGGTCGAAAAGAAAGAGAAATGTGAAGAATAGTCGATGGCAATTGTCCGGCGAGCGGCACGCTGAAGTTCTCCGGGCGCACTGAACGTTTCGGACCGACCGTCGCGTGGTCTCGAGTGCGCCACATTTTATGTATTTCATACGGCGATAGCCCCACCACTCGGGCTCTTGTAATGCGTCGCATAATCTCACTCTTGGGGGTATCCGCATGCCTTACCAATTGATTGCTTCTCCGTTTCAAAATCCTCCTCACGCCCTACCCGCGACGCACTGAATTTCCCGCCTCTTTTTCTTGTCTTTTCTTTCCCGAAACGCTTAAGGCGTTACCCCCACTTGTAGCGCAAAAAAAGGCCTTTTTCATGAATTTTTTTCAAAGAAAACTACAAAACTTTTTTAATCGATCAATATACCATCTTAAAGAACACATCTTGAAGAACTTTCAGTAATTTTTTTATTGAAAAATATTACATTGTTTAGTGGCAAATGGCCGTCAATGAAATAATGTTTTTATATACACGGTTTGCGGTGACCAACATTGCGGCGAAGTGGATCATCTGAAAAAAAAAATGCGGATGGATTTAGTCAAATATAAGTATAAACTAGTCTTTAATCGAAGGATTTTAAAAAATATTCATTTTTCACAAAATGGCGGACAGTCAAAGTTAATGGTTCGATTTTAACGAAAAAAGCGGCCGTTTTTTGGCTACGAAACGGCCATTTTTTTTTCGAAAAAAGAAATCGAACGATTAAAAACTACATTTTTATGTATTAAATAAGCCTGCAAAATTTCAAGAAGATCGGTTCATTGGTGTTCGAGTAATCTTGGTCACCGACTTCAGAAATGCCATTTTGAGAACAACGCGTTCAAAGTTTTAATTTCAGTTCTTCAATTCACGGATTCTTCTCTTTCAACGCTGATATCTCGGTCAATTTTGTTCGGATCGACTTGAAATTTTCAGGACATATTCTCAGATACTTATACTTCAAAAAAATGCAATAAAAAAAAGCGATTTTTCAAAATCGCAATTGGGGGTAACCCCTTAAGAAAGAAAATCCAAAAATTATTTTTCACTGAGAAAGCTAAAGTACGATGAAGTGCAAGAAATTGGGGACAGCCTTGCACCTTGAAGAACGAGTAGATTCGAATAAAACTCGATTTTTCACCGGAACTATGTCTTCAAGCCAAAGATCTTAGGAATAAAATAGTATTCATGTATACTGCTGCATTAGTCAATAAGCTATGAATGGAAGCGTCATTCTCGAATAATTTGGGGACTTGAAAAGGTGCCTCCAAAGAACACCATGAAAGAGTAGCTAGATCGAGATAAAAAGGGGGTGGGGGAATGGCAGCATTAAATTGAGGAAAGAGAAGCGGAGATGAAAGAGGAGATGGAGACCTGAAAGGTGCAAAAGGACGAAAAAGAATAAAGAGGCAGACGAAACATGAAAAGGCAAAAAATTGTAGGCTTGAACCTGCATCTCCAGACTCCCAATTATCCTGGACAGGTTCTCCAAGTCTTCCCAGCATCAGGCGAGTTCCTTGGCAATCCGTCGGTTCCAGTTTTATTTTCTGATTCCTTTTAGTTTGTCAACATCGTCTCGAATTTTCTTGCAAACTCGTCAAACTTTACCCTCATTTCAAATATTTCGACGACGACCAGATCACGTTTTGGCCACGTGAATTCGATTACGTCTCGTAATCTCTTTTAAGATCTGCGTCAGTACGCGCGGGCGTGTACTTTCTTCTCGAGCACAGGCGCTCTTCGTAATCTTTACGAATTCTTAATGATCGATACTTGATTGATCGAGGTTACTCAATTTTTCGAACGGTACTCTTTCGTTTACCCGCACGGGGAAAGAAAATATTTACCGTCATAAATGAATGGCACGCTTGATTAAAGCTTTACAATTTACCATGGGGAAAAGTATCTTCGCATAAGCCATAATCAGGCCACAATTGAACATCTGGATACTAGTTGTCGTTTTAATTTGTCGAGGTAAATAACACCGAAGACCGGCGGCGCTCCAAACGTCATTTTTATTCTTCCTCGTTAAGGGGTTACCCCCACTTGCGATTTTGAAAAAATCGATTTTTCTTTTATTGCATTTTTTTGAAGTATAAGTATCTGAGAATATGTCCTGAAAATTTCAAGTCGATCCGAACAAAATTGACTGAGATATCAGCGTTGAAAGAGAAGAATCCGTGAATTGAAGAACTGAAATTGAAACTTTAAACGCGTTTTTCTCAAAATGGCATTTCTGAAGTCGGTGACCAAGATTACTCGAACACTAATGAACCGATCTTCTTGAAATTTTACAGGCTTATTTAATACATAAAAATGTAGTCTTTAATCGTTCGATTTTTTTTTCGAAAAAAAAAATGGTCGTTTTATAGCCAAAAAACAGCCGTTTTTTTCGTTAAAATCGAACCATTAACTTTGACTGTCCGCCATTTAGTGAAAAATGAATATTTTTTAAAATCCTTCGATTAAAGACTAGTTTATACTTATATTTGACTAAATCCATCCGCATTTTTTTTTCGGATGATCCACTTCGCCGCAATGTTGGACACCGCAAACCGTGTATATAAAAACATTATTTCATTGACGGCCATTTGCCACTAAACAATGTAATATTTTTCAATAAAAAAATTACTGAAAGTCCTTCAAGATGTGTTCTTTAAGATGGTATATTGATCGATTAAAAAAGTTTTGTCGTTTTCTCCATAAAAATTCACGAAAAAGGCCTTTTTTTTGCGCTACAAGTGGGGGTAACGCCTTAAACGATACATCTTTCAGCACGCGTGATTGCTATTGATGCGATGTACAAATAGATGTGTCTTCAAGGAGTGAGAAGAAGGTTTATCAAACTCGCAGTTGAGTTCGCATAAAAAACGATTCATTGGCCCTCATTTGCTTGGGGCTAACTTTCGTAATATAACGTACAATTGACAGCTGGCCTGATGTAATATCACTCTCGACATAACTAAGCGCGAGGAATATAATAATGATAAAGAGACGCGGGACAAGGAATGAGATCTCGGCGGGAGGCGATCTAGACTTGCAGTCGGCGGCTGCTCGTCTTCGTTGTCTGTGCTCGTGCATAGAGATTGTCGTCTCCGATATTCCGCCCTGCACGTTATTTTCCGAGTCCAAAATTTTCAACCGATCCATCACCATCTGTAACGCTAGCTTTCAGCTTGAACTGCAATTGGCTGAACGGACACTCGTTTCATACTATTGTCAATAATAATATATCGGAGATAAATAATACAATTTAGTTGATTCGAACTGATGCCAAAATTTGACAATGGCCCAACGCAGATTTTGTCGTTGCACACGCGGTATATGTTCCTCGTGCTCGAACTACTGCGATGACGTTTATTGAAGAGGGCCAAGAAACTTGCTATACATAGAACTTTGAACGCGTGTACGTATCAAGCCACGCGGTTGACAGAGAGGGGGGAGTAGGGGAGGGAGATAATAAGTGGAAGAGCTACTAGGTCAATGGCAAGCTTTCTGTCCCAACTCGATCCCAAAGCACGTGAACAGAATAACACGATTCATTCCGCCTCGAAATTACCTGCCTTTTTTCAAATATTTTCGTAATAATCATGTAAATTAATTTGTAAACGGTTTTCACATACGTCGGCCGACACGCAGCAACTTCAACGCGTTATGCCTTGTTTTAAGGGGTTACCCCCACTTGCGGTTTTGAAAAAATCGATTTTTCTTTTATTGCATTTTTTTGAAGTATAAGTATCTGAGAATATGTCCTGAAAATTTCAAGTCGATCCGAACAAAATTGACTGAGATATCAGCGTTGAAAGAGAAGAATCCGTGAATTGAAGAACTGAAATTGAAACTTTGAACGCGTTTTTCTCAAAATGGCATTTCTGAAGTCGGTGACCAAGATTACTCGAACACTAATGAACCGATCTTCTTGACATTTTGCAGGCTTATTTAATACATAAAAATGTAGTCTTTAATCGTTCGATTTTTTTTTTTCGAAAAAAATGGCCGTTTTGTAGCCAAAAAACGGCCGTTTTTTTCGTTAAAATCGAACCATTAACTTTGACTGTCCGCCATTTTGTGAAAAATGAATATTTTTGAAAAAACCTTCGATTAAAGACTAGTTTATACTTATATTTGACTAAATCCATCCGCATTTTTTTTTCAGATGATCCACTTCGCCGCAATGTTGGTCACCGCAAACCGTGTATATAAAAACATTATTTCATTGACGGCCATTTGCCACTAAACAATGTAATATTTTTCAATAAAAAAATTACTGAAAGTTCTTCAAGATGTGTTCTTTAAGATGGTATATTGATCGATTAAAAAAGTTTTGTAGTTTTCTTTAAAAAAATTCATGAAGAAGGCCTTTTTTTTGCGCTACAAGTGGGGGTAACGCCTTAAAATACGAAAAATCACGTTTTTCCAAAACCGATATATTTTCACAGTACATCGTCTTATGAAGGTTTCCGGAAAATTTCAAGGCGATCGGATTAAAATTGACAGATTTACAGGCCGTTATGTTGACGCCCGTCGAAACGCTCGGCGCGCAGTTCGAAACTTTGAACGCTTTTTCCCCGGAAGTACGTTTGCAAAGTCGGTGAGCGATATATCTCGAAAGCTACGGAATCGATCGTTCTGAAATTTTCGGGACTTTTTCTAGATGTACAAATATCGTATGATCGAATATTTTTTTCTCGATGAATACTTACGGTTTTGATGGATGAAAAATGCTCATTTTTCTTCAAAAAACACAAATCGACACTCACTCTAAAGACACGCCATTTTTCAAAATTGATATTTCGGACATTCCTTCGATGAATTATAGAATAATTACTTTTCATCAAGTATCATCAGATCAGAATTGGGCAGCAGACATTACTTTTGTAATTTCATTACCCGTAAATTACAATTACTGTAAATAACTGCAATATTTAGTCACTAATTACAATTACGGGCAACAATTATACATTTTTATTCATCAATTACAGTTACTATAAACAATTGTAATTTTGTGATTATCGACTACAATTACTCGAAATAATTGTAATTTTTTTGTTGCCAAATGAAATTACTTGAAAAAATTGTAATTTTTTGCTGCTAATTACAATTACTTGAACGCATTGTAATTTTTCCGTTATCAATTACAATTACTGGAAAAAATAGTATTTTTTGTATTATTCATTACAATTACTTGGGAAAATTGTTACTTTTTTATATCAATTACAATTTTCTTACGATTAACCCTGTAACGTCACAAAGACACTTTTCACAAGTCTTCTTTTCGACGTGATTATTTGCCATGAAAATGTCGGGTAAAAAATTCCTAAAGTACCTTGTCGACTATTTTCAAGGCCGCTCTTTCGAATGGCGCAACTTAAATTTCGCTAAAACTTTTTTTTTATACAGTATTTTTGTAAAATATTATATAAAAAAGCTTCGTTTTTACGAAAAAAAAGAGATATTCATTTCGATGCATAGAATTCTCTCAAGCAAAAAAAATCTAATGAAACCACATTGCGTGGTTTACTATTACTGAAAGTAATTTTAATAACTTCTGATTTAATTACAATCACTGAAATTAATTGTAATGATTTCTGATTCAATTACAATCACTGAACGTAATTTTAATGACTTTCGACTTAATTAAAATGACTCAATGTAATTTAAATTAACTCCAATTCAATTACAATTACTGGAAATAATTTCAATGGACTCTAATTCAATTACAATTATCGAAAGTAATTTCAATGAACTCCGATTCAATTATTATTACTAAAAGTAATTTTTATGGAATACGATTTAATTACAAATTACCTTAAGTAATTACCTTTAGTAATTAAAAACTGACTATCAAAGTTTAGCATGCCGGCATTTCGTATGTTTTTTCGCTGTAACTGGTACCACACAGCACAACACGTATACAGATTAAGAATATTTAAAATTTTTATTTTTTATCACATTCGTACAATATTGTTTGCCAATCGGGGGCGTTTTCCGCGCGCCGTTGTAGACAAACGTATCAAAATACACGGTAACAATTTTGTTTTATTTACAATTCGTACATATTCTTGAAAGATCAATAAACACGTGTAAAAAAATCCGAAAGGAAACTCAAACCGTTTAAAGGCTATTCTAACCTAAAAATCATTTCCAAAACAGCGCCCTAGACGACAATTCTACCTTAAAAGTTGAAAAAAAAAACTCTGAAAATCCATGTGCGGTGATTGGTGATTTTATATGGTGGAATAGAACGGCGTTTGCTTGCTGATATGTCTCTATAAAATCGCTCAGATGTGACGAAATTCTGCGCACCTGTATGTACGAGGATTGAATACAGGATGAACGTAATTGTGTTCAGACATAGTCACCGAGTTGGATTGATTACGTATTGAAAGCACCTGTTGATCCGCATTAATTTTGATCAACAACGAAATTAATACCGCATTCATAACGAAATGGTATTTTCCTGTTAGGTTTGCGTGAAACCGCCGGCTGGCAATAGATGGCGTTCGGCCGACTATTTTCTCGAATCAAAAGTTGGCAATACACATGACGAGAGGTCCAAAGAGAGTAGCTGAAACGCCATGAGTGGCATTTGTGTGACGCGTTAAGGGCGGGGTAAAGTTAATTCGGCGACAAAAAGGCATGTTTTTAAGATTTTTTTTTGGCGTAACGAATAGTGTTCGTTTATTGAAAAATTTACATATAATAAAGTAACATTTGAACAACATTCTCCTAAATTTGCATTGCAAAATATTCAAAATTGAGCGAGTGAAAATTAAACCCCGGAGGCGCCTCGAAAAAAAGTTGGTTTGCGGTGTGCACCATAACTCGCAACAGAATCATCTGAAACAAAAAAATCAAAATGCATTTGTTAAAGGAGATGTTTCTCGAGGTAATGACGGGAGGATTTTTTTTGATTTTTCGATTTTTCGTAGCACTTGGGAGCCAAAAACTCGATTTTCGCTGAAAAAAATCGGCTAATTTGTTGTTGAAAAATTAGTAATTATTTAAAAAAACAAAAAAGCTCTCGACAATACCTGGTGAATTATGTGAAGAAGTACTGTGCAAAATTTCAAAGCGATTGGTCCAGTAGATTTTGAGTTATCGTGCACACGGACTTCAAATATGACAAGTCTCAGAAAAACGGTTTGAAAAACGCAGAAGAGTTTGGTCGCTTAGCGCTCATTGCACATAAGTTTGAGAACACTTCTCGATTGCATAAAAATCTGAGAAAATTCATGCATATTAAAGCTACTCAAAAGATTAATTTTGCATAATAATAATTCCAAAATGTTATTAACAAAATGATGAAAAAAAAAAAATTAGTCAACAAATTTCCCCGCAACCCAATTTTTTTTCGTGATTCGTTCATTTTTCTGAATACGTATGAATTTTTTCAGATTTTTCAATTATCTTTGAATTTTTAGAAATTCAAAATAAAACTCGATAATTTTCTTATACTCACTCAAAGTCGTCGATGCCAGGTCCGTAGAGCAAAAGGCTTCCATCAAGATGATCGAGAGCATCTTTTTGCGTTTGTCTACGCAAAACGAACGTCTACGTCTACGAAAAATACAATAGCGCGCCGCGCAGCTGCCGCCCAGGTATAAAACCCGGCGTGGAGCAATACACGCTCAAATACTCATAACTTCGTCAATTTTACTCCGATCGACTTGAAATTTTAACACAATATTCTTGATATATTATGTATTCATTTAAAAAATGAATAAAAAATTTTTTAATACTTTACCCCGCCCTTAACATCGTCGATGTCAATTGTGTTTACAATGGCAAGTTTTCTTCCAAATAACTTACATTTGCAGGAAGTTGTGCTCGAGTATTTCCTGGCAAAGAAATCGGCCGCGGAAAAGCATCGTTTGCTAGAGAAAGTGCACGGGGAACATGCTCCATCGGGGACAACGTACAAAGAGTGGTTTCGCAGCTTCCACAGTAGCGATTTCTCTATGGACAACAAGAACCGCGAAAAACCACCCATAAGAGGGGTGTCATGTATGACGAGCTGTTGAAATCGTTGGAAACCATCATTGGGGATTGTCATCGACTATGCAACCGATGCGTTTGGCTCGAGGTCTGCATGCGAAGAGGCCAACGGGAGAGCCACCATGACTAGTTGATTTTGCAGCCCGACAACCCCAGGTCGGATTACGTCTAGTTGTGACGGTCAAAAACAGCTTATTTTAAAGATTTTTACTATAAAATTGTGATTATACGTTCCTACAAAAATTAGGTGCGTAAAATGGGGCTACTTTGACATTCAGGGTAACTTTGACAGTTTTTGGGGCTGTTTGACAGATCGCCAAAATACGATCCAAATGAATGCAGACCCGCGTGACCTTCTGCGGCGGGCAGCGGGTGCGGGGAATAACTTGAACAACAATTTGTTGTTGCTAAAGTTGATTGTTATGTTGCTCAAGATGATTTTAACGTCAATGACAATTATAAGACTTATTAAATGCCTATAATCGTACCCCCAGGTACTTGCACGGTTTCCATCGTAAAGGTGATAGAAATATATTTAATTCAACTGATATTCGTATACGCTTAAGGGGTTACCCCCACTTGCGATTCTGAAAAAATCGATTTTTTTTATTGCATTTTCTTGAAGTATAAGTATCTGAGAATATGTCCTGAAAATTTCAAGTCGATCCGAACAAAATTGACTGAGATATGAGCGTTGAAAGAGAAGAATCCGTGAATTGAAGAACTGAAATTGAAACTTTAAACGCGTTTTTCTCAAAATGGCATTTCTGAAGACGGTGACCAAGATTACTCGAACACTAATGAACCGATCTTCTTGAAATTTTGCAGGCTTATTTAATACATAAAAATGTAGTCTTTAATCGTTCGATTTTTTTTTTCGAAAAAAAATGGCCGTTTTGTAGCCATAAATCGGCCGTTTTTTTTCGTTAAAATCGAACCATTAACTTTGACTGTCCGCCATTTTGTGAAAAATAAATATTTTTTAAAATCCTTCGATTAAAGACTAGTTTATACTTATATTTGACTAAATCCATCCGCATTTTTTTTTCGGATGATCCACTTCGCCGCAATGTTGGTCACCGCAAACCGTGTATATAAAAACATTATTTCATTGACGGCCATTTGCCACTGAACAATGTAATATTTTTCAATAAAAAAATTACTGAAAGTTCTTCAAGATGTGTTCTTTAAGATGGTTTATTGATCGATTCAAAAAGTTTTGTAGTTTTCTTTAAAAAAATTCATGACAAAGGCCTTTTTTGACTGATTATTTCTCTTTCATAACTGACAGGATTATTTCTCTTTCATAAGCTCCAAGACGAAATGCTTAGGAACAATACGCAGCGGGCAAAATAAATACACTGTCAATTAAAAAAATCTGTAAACGGAATAATATTTGATGTGCAATATATTATCGCTTATCCATACATATATACATATATATTAATTAAATAATGTTGCAATTTTGTTGTAATTCAATATACAAGAGCATGACAAGCAGAGTCGCATTTATCATAAAGTATATACCGCTTTAGATGTTCCAAAAAGTTTGTCCTTTCTCACAATGGAAGAACGAGACGAACACGTAAATTATGTAACCGAACACTTTTGCATGCGCCCCGATGAGAATTTAATCGATTTTCATTCAGGACCGTACACGCAATACGGAAACGTAGATCATAAATTCGCACAAACGTTGGAATGGCAGGGCAGAATGAAACTTTTGGCAAGACATTTTATTTACGATCGTTTGATCAGGTGTTCTGAATAATCGCGATACTGCACCGAGGCAATTTTCCTTGGCGTTAAATTCGCACATTAAACATTATGTATTGTCAGAATAACATTTCTTAGAACACATTTCTTCAAAAAAAAAAAAAAAAAAAAAAAAAAAAAAAAAAAAAAATACGAGAACGATATATATTCTTGTTGAACGTCCTATTTTTCTTACACTTTTCGAAGGCAGCATACTAAAGTAAAAACAGCCAAGATATATATTATCATTTTAACGGATCGTAGATTAACTGTTTCGTTTAACTTTATTAATATTATTATCAATACTATATCTATGTATCATTATGACGAGTCGTCGGTTGGAACGGAGAGAGGCCCGAATTTAATTTGTATTTTTCGTACAAGATACAAGTGATCCTTCTATAATTCTAGATTTATTTGCACGGGAATGCGAATGACGTTAGAGTGCGAGTAAATTTTTGATGAAATTCAATTTTCTAAACTCTGGGATCTCGGCCGAGACAACATTCCTATAGGATATTTTGAACTATCACAATTTTTACGCTTCCAAAGGGTCCGCGCCCTGAAGCCGAATATAAACGTATTACCATTCCACATTTTACTTCGACCTGACTAATTTTCGTTTGGGATTTTCCATACATTTTTTTTTCGCAGAATTCTCACCATACCCGATACGACCCCTCGATGAAATATTTCAAATTTTTTTTTCGTACACCGACGCATTAAGGGAGCTTTCCAGTGTGAAATTTTCAAAAAATCGATTTTTTTTTTTTTTGCTTTATCGAATAGTATACACTCTTCCGAATATTCCCTGAAATTTTCATGCCGAAATTCAGATTATTTCGGTTACTGTACAGCATTTCTTGGAAGAAGGCAACGGAGCGCTACAGCTACAGCGAAACTTTGAACGCGTTTTTCTCGAAACAGCGTTTTTCAAAACGGTGTCCCAACTTGGAGGGCAGAGTTTTAAAGCTATCGAGTTGAATTTTTTACACAATATTCTTAACGTCATTGTTTATCGTGCTATGGAAGCTTTTTTTTTTTTTGACGTCTTCCTATTTTTTTGTAAAAAAAACTGCCAAAAAAAATGCTAAAATCGATACTTTTTGTTCAAACCGGCGCCATTTTTGCAAAAAAAAAAAAAAAGCCTCCATAGCACGAAAGCCAATTATATACCGATCAATAATCTTTTTGTGTTTTTTGTTTCAGATCAAAATTGTGACCCCCAACGTGGACACCACATCCAAGTGCATTTTCTGCAACAATTGTTTCATCATTTTTATAGATATTAATTAATAAATAAATCGATCTTTAAAAAATTGTTTTGTATTCTTCAATACCCAATTAATATACAAAAAAAAAACCAGACCGATTAGATTATTTTTTCTTTAAAAAAAAAAATCGCGAAAAACAGCGATTTTTCGGGCTGTCAGACTGGAAAGCTTCCTTAACATATATATTATCATTATTCGTGTATAATTTCAGTCTGCGAAAGCAACGAAAGCTTTTTTTTTAGTGTCTCCCGCACTCTCAGCTCCGGAGTGTCACTCGTCGCTGTAATACTTGCTTTCCTCGAAAAGTTCGACGAGTTAATTATTTATTCTGCTCGTAATCGTTATTTCCTAAATATTTACAACTTTCCATCATCGTAATCGGCGCATCACTCGATCCCAGAGCAATTGCTTCCCTACGATGAACTCGAAGATGAGGGTAGCTTCGTTTATTTATTTATTTATTTTTTTATCGTATTGACGATGCTGTATCACTCACCCTCTACTAAAATTTTTCAACACCGACTCGTTAATCGGCCGATAGTACGCAAATACGTAATCAAATGTTCGACTCGATTATACAAATGCAAAAGATTTTGTTTTTTTCGCTCTTACTCCAATCTACAATTTATTTCGCAAGCTAAGTATGTCAAGTATCGAATGAGAGTTGATTGAAAAATAATTAGAAAAGAATTTGAACAATATTGCGATTCGACGATCAATGCAGGCGTGTCATGATTTTACGATCGTTTATCATTTTCAAAAGGCTATTCCTCTCAATATTACACTGCTATATATATTTAATCAATTATTGCTATTGTAGATACCGGAAATTGGCAAAGTTCACCTATCTTTGATGCACTTTTGATAGATTCGACTCTGAATATGCGAATTGAAAAAAAAAACGTTTTGTGAAAACGGTGAATCATTTCGCCGATACTTTGATTGAGTACTTTGTCAAATGAACATTTATTGACGCAGTGAAGGAATTTATTGTGCTCGAAGATATAGAATAACTATGCTTCTAACGCAATGGGAAACTTGAACTTTGCCCATTTCCGAATGGAAGATACCACGCAGTAGCTGAAATTGAAACGGTATTGGTATATCGATGAGAATCGATAAGAGATTTTTTTTATCATGGAATTGTCTTGGTCGGAACTTTTGTGGACGAGTGCCACTGATTTCGTATTCTCTTTATTACGCAGGAGGTATGTGCGCAATAATCGTCGCAGAACAATTTGCCGCGACGATTATGGGTTTTTTTTTTTTTTGGTCTTCGTTGATTCGCCTCGGGGATATATTCGGTTGATCGTTAATAATAATCATTGGATTACGTTATACATACACTTTCTATTTAATATACATAAATAGTTTCATAAAAACTATAAAAAAATATTTGCTTGCGCATCTATCACATCAGTTATCGACCCAAAGTTTATTTTTTTTCTCTACAAATTCCTCGGAACCCCAAGATACCAAAAAAATTCACCTCGTGGACAAATTTTAGTGATAGTGCTTCTTGTTTGTAAACGGCGCATTACGATAGGTACACGAGGTGACAATTGCAAGGTAGCCGTATGTTCGGGTCTTGCCCGAAAATTTCGCGACTGAGAAAAATATGATTGTTAATGGTTTTTTCGAGACCTCTTCGAAAAAAAATATAGCGTATTTTCTTATCAAGAAAAAGCTTAACGCAGATGCGTTTTCAAGTGGATAAATGAAATTGAATTACATTTAAGGGGGGAAATCACAGTAAAATTTTCAATATTTCGGAAAAAAAAATTTTCGCTCAAAAGGTGCTTTAGGGTCTTAAAAATAATATACCAAATGATGGAATACGGCAAAAGTGTCCGAGTGCCCAAATTTCTTGCGTTGAATACAACGCTTTTTCACGACGCTTCACTTTCGTGCATACATATATAACATAAATAGTGATAAAAAACAGTGATATTTGTAAATCATTGTCATTATGAGTGACACATCGTCGAGTCGTGTTAGAAAAGGGACGAAAAAGGATACTGCGTACGAAAATCGACTGTACGGTGCAGGCATTGCAGATTAGAGATATATGAAATTTTCATATGGTTTCTCAGTACTTAAAACTTTAAACGCGTTTTTCTCGAAACCACTTTTTTTGAGCTCGCCGAAGACATAACTCGAGCAAATCTTTACCGATCGACTTGAAATTTTGACAGTAGCTTCGAAACATCTTTCTCCACGGAGCTACGTAGGATTTTTTATTTTATATGGGTTAGTTTTTTTTATCGACGATTTTATGGCGTTTTTTTGTTAAAAATTTAACTTTATTTTCAAACATGCACCATTTTGCGAAAAATCAATATATCGAAAAAATCCTACGTAGCTCGCTAGCTGTTGTTATATGGAAACTAAAAAATTTTGGTTTTTTCTTCCAGGTCAAAAATTAAGGAGTCTACGTCTTCGGCCATCGACACGCTTTCAAAAATAGGCGCCTTGGGGCATATGCTGCGCAGCCGCCATTTTTAAATATTTTTCATTGAAAAAATTACATTTTGTACTTTTTTAGTATTGCTATAAAACCTACTTTACAGATTTTCGATTGATACTTTTATTCAGCCAAAATTAATTCCCGAAAATATGCCTATTTGTTTGTGTACTACTGTGATTTCCCCCCTTAAGAACAGTTTTTAGGATCCTTTCGTATTCGGAATTCAATTATCTTCGTGCGGTTGAACTCAAAATTACTTTTACTTTTTGTTTCCGAATGTTCAATTATATCTGGAAAAAACTCATCACAAAAAACCGTCATATTGACGAGGACTTGAAAAACCATTAAATGTCATATTTTTTCTCGGTCGCGAATTCTCTTGAAGCGGAGCGCAAAGAGCGACCCATAGAGCATCACCGAGTTACCATTTATATCGGCATAAATGTACACATGAATTTTTACCCATTTGTGAAGAAATGGCTTTTTCAATTTACCGAAGAGCAAGATCTCTCCGAGAGAAAACGAAGAAAAGGGATACCCCATTTTCTTTCTGTCGTTTATTCGTCGATTTTTTCTACTCGCAATTTATTGTTTACACATTTCACTTGGGAAACGAATCGCGTGCGCTTTCGTCAAAGATCCTCAGATCTAATTGCAACGCGCGAAATAATATTTAGGCTTTTTTTCGTCTTCTCGTTTCCGAAAAAAATGTCCAAATAGCCGATCGGTATACGTATGACGAGGGTGAAGAGAATTTTGCGGGATTTTGGTCCACAGAATTGTCGCTGAAAGGGTTATAGGCCGTTTTTTTTGTAATATTTTTGTTTGTTGACATCGAGGCTTCCCGTCATCGCGAAGAATTTTTCAGTGCTCTCGGAGTAACGAGGATCACGGGGGATGAAAAACGAAATTTACGTTTGAAAAAAATATATGTATATATATATATATATATATATATATCCGAATATGTATCTTATTAAATCGTAAGTACAGAAATAAATAAAGCTATGTACAAAATATTCAAGAGGTTTATCCGCCGTTTATCTCAAGCCAGTTTTTGCGAATCGTTCGTTTTTTTTTCGCACATTTGCTCCAAACGTGTCGATCACGAAGTAACTCGTAGTCGCTTCGTTATATTCGATGACTTGTTGATGCTTATTAAGGATGTTGAGTCCCAAATCGCAAATGATGATAATTTGGTACGTTTTTGTATGAAGTATTTCAGAGGTCGTGTAAAAATTTCACGACAATTAGGAAGCTCGTTATTGAACAATTAACATTCACAAATTAAATTTTGTCTTATGGAAACTGATCTAACTTTGCAATAAGTTTTTTTTCTTGACCTCTCAATTTTCTAATATCTACAATATACTGAAAGCAACGGAAACAAAAGGAAGTTTATTGATAAATTTTTTTTTTTATTTCTTTTAAAAATTGTTCTTAACAAAATGTTAATTTTTTGATAACGAGCTTCCTAATCGTCGTGAAATTTTAACACGACCTCTTAAATACTTCATACAAAAACATACGAAATTTTCCGAATTTTCTTATCATTTTTTATTTCAAGCCTTAAGGAGGTTGAAGTAATGATGATAGAATTCGGAAAATTTGGTATGTTTTTACGTGAAGTATTCAGGAGGTCGTGTAAAAATTTCATGACGATTAAGAAGCTATTTATTGAACAATTAGCATTAACGTGTTTCATAGGGATTCAACATCCTTAAGCGGGAATTCGAAACGAAAAAATCTTCTCGTTTTCCACTCGGGACAATAATTCGAGTGTAGCGACGAGCCTCGTGAAAGTGAAGCTGTGGACAAGATTGTAAGATAGCCTCGATAAATAAATTTCCGATCGAACCGTCGTTCGTTTGAACTGAGGCACTTATCGAATTTTCTCCTCAAAAGATTCATTCCGCACGGTCGTTCGTTACACCCAAAGACAAGTATTTCAAGCACGAGACAAAGTTTCGTCCCGAGACGGTCCATCCCGAGTCGAAATTTAGACCCTCCAGACCGCCGCCCTCCTTTGACTCCCCTTGAACCTATATGGAGAAATTTGCACCGTTGGCGACCCTCCTTTAGCCCTACTGAACCTTCGATTCAACCTCCCGAGCCTCCTTTAGGCCTATGGGCTCGGCTTGCGTGAACCTACACAACCTCGTTTTGGCCTACGGTGCAAATTTCTCCATATAGGTTCACGGGGAGTCAAAGGAGGGCGGCGGTCTGTGCGTTACAAAGGAAATAGGTTCTCGAGCATTCAAAGGAGGGTCTAAATTTCGACTCGGGCGGTGAAAGGAGTCAAAGGAGAGTTAGTAGGGCGAAAGGAGGTTTAAAAGAGGGTCTGTAGGTTTGCGTAAGCATTAAATCAGGCTCACTAGGGTTTAAAGGAGGTTCAGATGAACCTACTAAACCTCCTTTGAGTGAAAAAGTCCAATTTCTGCCACTTTTGGAGGTTCAGTAGGTTCTGATATACATGTTTTTGAGATTTCCATTTGAACCTCTTGAACCTCCATTGAATGACAAATTGGGATCGAAAGGAGGTTTAAAGGAGGGTCTAAATTTCGACTCGGGATACGTATGCTCTTTATCTCGTCTCGTAATCCTGTGAAGAAAACGCTCGGCAAGTACATCATCTTTTAATCGAATTTGCTCACAACCGTATTGAGGAAGTTAATAATACTTTGATTTCGTGTTGCCCGATGCCGCGAGGGCTTTCCATCTCGCCCTACTTCGCGTATCTTTAAGGGGTCGCTCCTTCGGGTCCGAGTAACTTCGACGATGATTCGTTTGTTTTTTCCTATCCTCGTAAGACAATCGTCTCACTCGTCTTACCGCTACTGTACCATTGGCCGTGCCATTTTCGAAGTTTCCTCGTACCCCTTAAATTTCGGGGAAAAAAAAGAGTCGCCTTCGTCCTTCAACAATATCGCGACCTTTTCGTTGCCTCGTCTCGACTCGAGAAGTTCGAGAAGTCGATTCACATTACGACGCAGCAATTTTTTTCGGTTTGACTGTCGCCGATGATGTCGCTCGTGTTTCCCGTAAAGCGATGAAAGTCATCCGGGGTCATTTCGGAATTTGGCATTGGCGTTACGTTCATCGGCACCCCGTTGCCATTCGCGTCGATCGTGTTTGGCGTCGTGTGACGATTTTGGGACCGCTGCTTCTTCAAGTCGGACAACGACTTGACGAAAACTACAGACACGTGTATGTTGATCTTGCCGTTAGCATCGCTCTCTGCTGTGTAAACGGGCTGATGGCTGCCGATAGGCGGTTCAGGCCCTGTCACTGCCGAGGCAAATACGTAAATCTAATGCTAGACTCGCTTCCCTCTTAAAATCCGTTAATTTACGTTTTTTTTTTCCTTCTCATTTCTTTGGTCAAACTTGGAAAACTCAGATGTTTGGCTACGTCATTTACATGCCTATCTAACATTCAATTACAGTGAAACCTCGTTTATACGTTTTGATGTTTTGATGTTTTGATGTTTCGATGTTTCGATGTTTTGATGTTTTGATGTTTTGATGTTTTGATGTTTTGATGTTTTGATGTTTTGATGTTTTGATGTTTTGATGTTTTGATGTTTCAATGTTTTGATGTTTCTGACCGCGATGTATGTATGCATGTGATGACACATCTCTCATCAATACGAAGCTGTCTGTTATTTACTGGTCTAAGCGTCAAAGCTTAGTGTTACGAACTTGCATTGAATAAAAGTTCAAAACGGAAAATCCGAAAACTTGAGTTGGCTCGTTATTCAATTATTACCGCTCAAATGTTCGATTGGAAAACTAAAGATTAACACAATAGATCTACCGCTATTGAGAAACATCGGGAATTATGCACCAATCGGCATTTTCGAATGTCAAAGAGCTTCAGATACATACCTCGTTTATACGTTTCGCACTTATACGTTTTTATCATTTGTACGTAAAATATCTCTAGCCCCGGCAAAGTCCGTTCATTAAAATGGCAATAAAGTTTCATTTATACGTTATTCATTTTATTCCCCATTTTGAGGTTCGTTTTTTCTTAGTTATACGTTATTCACGTGTGATATTTTCTCGCCGGAGAAAAATTCATGTGACTGCGTTTTGATGTTTTGATGTTTTGGTGTTTCGATGTTTTGGTGTTTTGATGTTTTGATGTTTCGATGTTTCGATGTTTCAATGTTTTGATGTTTCTGACCGCGATGTATGTATGCATGTGATGACACATCTCTCATCAATACGAAGCTGTCTGTTATTTACTCACAGAAAAAGCGTCACGTCACAGAAAAATTCATGTAACTGCGTTTTGATGTTTCGATGTTTTGATGTTTTGATGTTTTGATGTTTTGATGTTTTGATGTTTTGATGTTTCGATGTTATGATGTTTGGGTTTGGGTTTCTTTGGGTTTGATATTTTGATGTTTCGATGTTTTGATGTTTCAATGTTTTGATGTTTCTGACCGCGATGCATGTATGCATGTGATGACACGTCTCTCATCAATACGAAGCTGTCTGTTATTTACTGGTCTAAGCGTCAAAGCTTAGTGTTACAAAATTGCATTGAATAAAAGTTCAAAACGGAAAATCCGAAAACTTGAGTTGGCTCATTATTCAATTATTACCGATCAAATGTTCAATTGGAAAACTAAAGATTAACACAATAGATACATACTTTATTTCACTTCTACGTTATTCTCACGTACACGTCATGTTTGATGCACCCCTTGAAAAACGTATAACTGAAGTTTCACTGTACTCCAAAAGAAAGAATTACGTGTACCCAGGAAATTCATGCTTCAAATCGATCTCTCTACAATACTCCCAATAACTGATCGAATCGTTGACCTTACGTAACATGCTGTCTACTTTTTTCTCGGGAGTAGTCAGTGCACGAAGTTACGGACGTGTTTTGTTTTCCGTACGTTTTCGACTATACGAGATATCTGAATTTTGAGGATTGCGATATACTTTTACGGTGTGAGGAAGTAGAGAAATGACTTGTGCGATCGATGACTATAGTGCAGGATCGATAATGGAGGAAACGCATGCATTATTTCGTTGACGACAATAATAACTGGCCCAAGTTCATATCGCCGAGCAAGCAATTTGCCAGTCACTCAAGGAGGTTCGGACGATTGTGCATCAGGCCATTTACGTTGACATCATTGCAATTAATATTTTCATGTCCCTGTAATCCGACGTATTTTTATGCGAGCCTTTTTCTGCAAACGATAAAGGACTTTTGGAACGTTGGATCATTTTGTGAATTGGCAAATGAACGAATGTGATAACTAGTGATGACGTACTGTGACGCAATGTGACGATCGAAATAATATTTTAACAATTGAAATAAATAATATGATGATTACTTGTGATATAATGATGTATTGTGACGATGAAAGTGACGTTCGAATAATTAAAATAAAAGATGTGATAATTACTTGTGACGCAACGATGTAAAGTGACGATCAAAATAATATTTAAATGATAAAAAAAAAAGATGCGACAATTGCTTATGACGTAATGATGTAATCGGATGATTAGAATAATATTTGGAGAATTAAAATTAATAATATGATAATTACTTATGACGATGAGGGAATATCGTTCCGTGTCACAAACATTTCAAACATTAAGATCGTCATTTCGAATTGATCGCAACGAGCGAACCTCCTTGGGAGTGAGGAATCTAACGTATTTCCGTACGCTATGAATACATTCATTCCATATCGCGTATCTTTTCTCTCAAATCGTCTTTTCTTTCTTTCAAATCACATACTTAGAGAAATAGGAAAGTTACGTAAAAAACTGACCTCATGAATATTAATATCGAGAGGCGGGCACGTCATTGATGGAAGAGAAATAATAGAGCAAGTACATTACCATCGGCCGTCGTATCGCATTGGAAATAATATTTATAATAATATTTGAAACCTGCTCTCTACATTTAAGAAATTTCTCGCTTCTCTCGTTTTGCGTGTGCCGTTTCTCCAAAAAGATTTATACGTGAATTTGGGAAGAATTGACCGATTCAAAGGAGGTTTTGTCGACAAGCTTGAATTCGGCAGAGACCGGAAATGGTCTTGTCCAACAGGGCGATTCTTTTGTTTTTTTTTTTTCAGTGTTGTTCGCCAAGATATATCGCGAATAGATTCGAACGAAAGGGGGAAAAATTAATAAATATCACGAGTATGTACCTGAGTCTTTGTCGACATCCTCGTGAAGAAAAGAATCGTTGTCTTTGCCCTCGGGGCCCCGGCGTACCGACGGTGTCAGGGCACTCGAATCACCGTCGTCATTCGTCACGTCTTGAGAACTCGCGGTACTCCCAATCGCCGCGATATTGTTCGTTACTACGGGTGCGACGTATGTCTGAGAATTGAGCGAAACAAAAGTGATCGTCATAATGGTTATATTTATTGGATACGCTCGGCAAGAAACTTTTGCCCGAAGACTAAAAGAGCCTGACATGTGCGTGGCGGGAAAGACACAAAGTAGGGTTTCCGTAGTCGTTAGGTTGAGCAAACATTTGAAGTGCCAATGTTTAAGGGAGCTTTCCAGTGTGAAATTTTCAAAAAATCGATTTTTTTTTTTTTGCTTTATCGGATTGTATACACTCTTCCGAATATTCCCTGAAATTTTCATGCCGAAATTCAGATTATTTCGGTTACTGTACAGCATTTCTTGGAAGAAGGCAACGGAGCGCTACAGCTACAGCGAAACTTTGAACGCGTTTTTCTCGAAACAGCATTTTTCAAAACGGTGTCCAACTTGGAGGGCAGAGTTTTAAAGCTATCGAGTTGAATTTTTTACACAATATTCTTAACGTCATTGTTTATCGTGCTATGGAAGCTTTTTTTTTTTGACGTCTTCCTATTTTTTTGTAAAAAAAACTGCCAAAAAAAATGCTAAAATCGATACTTTTTGTTCAAACCGGCGCCATTTTTGCAAAAAAAAAAAAAAAAGCCTCCAAAGCACGAAAGCCAATTATATACCGATCAATAATCTTTTTGTGTTTTTTTTTCAGATCAAAATTGTGACCCCCAACGTGGACACCACATCCAAGTGCATTTTCTGCAACAATTGTTTCATCATTTTTATAGATATTAATTAATAAATAAATCGATCTTTAAAAAATTGTTTTGTATTCTTCAATACCCAATTAATATACAAAAAAAAAACCAGACCGACAAGATTATTTTTTCTTTAAAAAAAAAAATCGCGAAAAACAGCGATTTTTCGGGCTGTCACACTGGAAAGCTTCCTTAACTAAAATGACGTTTTTTTATCGTTCATATATACTATTTCGGATTTATTTATTTATTTATGTGTATATGCATGTATATTATTATTTATATGGGGCACAATAATTTATTGCTTACTAATTTCGATGTTATTTAAGGGGTTACCCCCACTTGCGATTTTGAAAAAATCGAGAATTTTTATTGCATTTTTTTGAAGTATAAGTATCTGAGAATATGTCCTGAAAATTTCAAGTCGATCCGAACAAAATTGACTGAGATATCAGCGTTGAAAGAGAAGCATCCGGGAATTGAAGAACTGAAATTGAAACTTTAAACGCGTTTTTCTCAAAATGGCATTTCTGAAGTCGGTGACCAAGATTACTCGAAAACTAATGAACCGATCTTCTTGAAATTTTGCAGGCTTATTTAATACATAAAAATGTAGTCTTTAATCGTTCGATTTTTTTTTTCGAAAAAAAAATGGCCGTTTTATAGCCAAAAAACGGCCGTTTTTTTTCGTTAAAATCGAACCATTAACTTTGACTGTCCGCCATTTTGTGAAAAATGAATATTTTTTAAAATCCTTCGATTAAAGACTAGTTTATACTTATATTTGACTGAATCCATGCGCATTTTTTTTTCAGATGATCCACTTCGCCGCAATGTTGGTCACCGCAAACCGTGTGTATAAAAACATTATTTCATTGACGGCCATTTGCCACTAAACAATGTAATATTTTTCAATTAAAAAAATTACTAAAAGTTCTTCAAGATGTGTTCTTTAAGATGGTATATTGATCGATTAAAAAAGTTTTGTAGTTTTCTTTAAAAAAATTCATGAAAAAGGCCTTTTTTTTGCGCTACAAGTGGGGGTAACGCGTTAACCCCACGTTAAAACACTGGGTCATTTTGACCCGGGTGAATTAAAAATAAAATGCTCACTTTTCTGAAGCACAAATTTTTTTATGATTATTTACAATAACTCAATTCTATACTTTCCAAATTTAAACTATGCAGACATATGAAGAAGTATTTACAGTATATCCCTGATTTTTTTCAATAAAATCAATAAAATCCTGATTTTTTTCAATAAAATAAACATTTCAATAAAAACCGACCGAAAGGTTGTTATAAGGAGCTATAACCAGTGTGAAACTTAAAAAAAAATCGATTTTTTTTGCCTTTTTCGACGGTTTATACTTTCAAGAATATCCTGTGAAAATTTCAAGGCCGTATCTCTAATGCTCCCCGAATGGCAGCCTTCTATAGAGAGCAACCGCTCGTAGGTATAAAATGTCTCAGTTAAGGATGTTGAGTCCCTATGAAGCATGTTAATGTTAATTGTTCAATAAATAGCTTCTTAATCGTCATGAAATTTTAACACGACCTCCTGAATACTTCATGTAAAAACATACCAAATTTTCCGAATTCTATTATCATTACTTCAACCTCCTTAAGGGTTGAAATAAAAAATGATAAGAAAATTCGGAAAATTTGGTATGTTTTTGTATGAAGTATTTAAGAGGTCGTGTTAAAATTTCACGACGATTAGGAAGCTCGTTATTAAAAAATTAACATTTCGTTAAGAACAATTTTTAAAAGAAATAAAAAAAAATTTATCAATAAACTTCGTTTTGTTTCCGTTGCTTTCAGTATATTGTAGATATTATAAAATTGAGAGGTCAAAAAAAAACGTATTGCAAAGTTACATCAGTTTCCATAAAACAACATTTAATTTGTGATTGTTAATTGTTCAATAACGAGCTTCCCAATTGTCGTGAAATTTTTGTACCCAGTGGGTAAAAATCGTGACCAAATATAAGTGTGTCAACGAAGGGCTATAATAATCTGCAATCATAAAGGGAGACTTCCAGTCTAGAGCCGGGAAAAACTTGAACTGCGACACTTTATTATGGCTACCCAGCTTAAAAAATGAAAATTCCATTCAGTGGCTTTTGTATCACGCGAGTAACATTACAATTTTTCACAAGATTTCGTAACGTAGGCGCTGAAGTTGGATAAAGCGAATCAGCTTTGTCTGAAAGTGTCCTGCAGCTTTCAACATCTTATCGTCAATTCTTCATGGACAGGCTTGAATTTTCTTTGCTACTTCATAACATTTCACTTCGAACTACGCAGGGGATTTGTTATACGCTGGAAACTTTTGCCGAAAAAAAATATTACCAGCGTTCTTTTAAACCGAAAACAATTTTTTTTTAACCTAAGGTAAATGTCCCAATTATTGAACACTATGTTGTATTTTTATTATTTCTCGTTCACCTGCATGAATTTACTTATTTATGAAAATTTCATTACATGTATGGAACTTTTAGCTACCGAAATGTTACCTCACTTGTGCAAAAAAAGCTTTAATTAATGGAGAAAAAAATTATATAAACAGCAACGGTGACCCGATTTGACGTCTCGTGGTAACTGTTTATCGTTTTTGCTAAGACGCGCCGCTTCATGCGTAAGGGCATAAAAAATTCGAAAACTGTCGCATCTCAAAAAGTAAAGGCGTTTCAGGTTCCTCAGAAAATTTCTTACAAATAACAATTTAAGAAAATGTTTTTAATTAATTAGTTGTTAAAAAATACAGTGTTCGATCATTGGGACATAGAAAATGCAGTGTGTCCTAATAAATTGAACACTCGAATTCTCGAAGATGGCGTCATTAAACCCATCAAAACATCGCGACAGTTAACGTGTGACAGATCGTGTGAATCGGATTTATTCAAACAAAAACTGTAAGTTCCTGAATAAACTTACCTTTATTCTTTTAATAATAACTCTAAGATCGTCAAATATATTTTTTATTTGTATTTTCGTGCAATAAACATAAAAAGAAATGTAAAAAGAGAATATAACCTAAATGTAACCTAAAAATACGAATGTAATGTTCAATATTTTTTGCTCCCCGATATTTCAGGGACAAAATTTCAAGAGGGAAAGAGAATTCTCGAGAGTGTTCAATGACTGGGACATGCCTGTTCAATATTAGGGACATAGGCACTTGCAGTGTTCAATAATTGGGACATTTGCATGCTTCGCATTGTTATTCTTTTTTTTCATTTCAAATCATTTAAAAATAATTTAAACGGTGACTTTTCGAAAGTAAAAATATCAAAGTATCATTTGAACATGAAATCGATGGTTTTTTCTTGATTTTATATTTTTTTCTCACCGAATTCAATCCCCCAAATTTGCTCAGAAAATATCTTGTGAAAAAACGTGTAAACATGCTTGAAGATATGTGGAAGAAAGGCCACTAAACGGAATGTTCATTCTATCGATTGGGTATCCATAAAAAAAATTGTCAAAATTCACCTTTTCGGGCTCTAGCTTGGCAGTACCCCTTAACTAATATAAACATCGAAGAACATGCGACAGAGTTGGTTGTGCAGTCTTCTTATGGAGTTCCCACAAAATCAACTTAGCGATAACTCAGTTGTCCGTAACTCCTGAATTTCTTGATGTATCTTAACCGAACTGACATTGATCGAAAGTTCTAATCAAATTCCAGTACCCAGAATTTCCCCAGATCCGTCAAATCAACGGTCGTAAAATTATACGGGGAGAGGGCATATTGCGCATCAATTTGAAGCTCGATATTTCGCAAGGCGGGTAAAAAATGACACGTGGCAGATGGAATGATATCGAAGTTTGCATGGTTGGAATGCAAACATAGTTTGGTAGCCCAAATATTTTCTTGGCAAATCTGGGCTACGAAAAAAACTCGAAAATCTTTTGGGATTCTTATAAGAAACGTGCAGCCCGAATTGGCAGGCTCCAATTTTGGATCATGAAAAAAATGAAGATATAATTATGAAAAAAAAAATGAAAATTCGTTGCACTAAAATAAAGTTGCCTTACATTTTACTTAGATATAGGGCAAAAAGAGTGATGTTTTTCACGATTTCGCTGCATATTAGTTAAGATCGCCCGCTGGAGGGTTCGCTTGAAAAGTCTCGTGCACCCCGAGTCGAAATTTAGACCCTCCTATAAACCTCCTTTCGATCCCAATTTGTCATTCAATGGAGGTTCAAGAGGTTCAAATGGAAATCTCAAAAACATGTATATCAGAACCTACTGAACCTCCAAAAGTGGCAGAAATTGGACTTTTTCACTCAAAGGAGGTTTAGTAGGTTCATCTGAACCTCCTTTAAACCCTAGTGAGCCTGATTTAATGCTTACGCAAACCTACAGACCCTCTTTTAAACCTCCTTTCGCCCTACTAACTCTCCTTTGACTCCTTTCACCGGTGGCTCGCAGAGCCTCCTAGTCCTCCTTTAAGCCTCTTCTGACCCTACTAACCCTCCTTTAAGCCTACTTCAATATGCTGCCCTCCGCTCCCCCCTTCTATCCCATCCGCAGTTCACCGATATTCCAAAGGAGGGATAATTATAATTAAAAAATATTTTCAGTTACACGAAATAATTTATAGTTGTGACAATGTATGTATATGTTTCGAATTAATAAATCAATCTTATAATAAATAATCAAATATCATATTTTTAATTCAAACATATAATTTATTTTTCAGATATAGCTTGACCCTACAGAACCTCCTTTGGATCCAATCTTTCATTTTCCTTCTGCTTTGGATTCAAAGGAGGTTCTGTAGGGTACAGATAGGACTTTAGGCCAAAACGAGGTTGTGTAGGTTCACGCAAGCCGAGCCCATAGGCCTAAAGGAGGCTCAGGAGGTTGAATAGAAGGTTCAGTAGGGCTAAAGGAGGGTCGCCAACGGTGCAAATTTCTCCATATAGGTTCAAGGGGAGTCAAAGGAGGGCGGCGGTCTGTGCGTTACAAAGGAAATAGGTTCTCGAGCATTCAAAGGAGGGTCTAAATTTCGACTCGGAACGCAGGTTGAAAAATGTGAGTTTTGTGACAAACGATCGGCAGAATATTTCGTACCTGTTGAGCCTGTATCCTCAGTCTCGCCTCTTCTTGAGCATCCTTTTTCGTCGTGAGAACTTTGTCCCTGATCGAAGTCCTTCTCACGCTTTGCGTTCGCGTGTTGATACTTTGTGATCGACGGACTCGCCTGCCCTGCGCCTCGCGGAGTTTCTTACTCTCCTGTTCGGTCTTCAGCTCGACGATTCGGTCTCTGATTTCCGGATCCTCGCATATGTCTGCCGAAGGATAAAGCAAACAGCATGGGTTTCGTTGGAACGTCAAAACGGTTGAAAACTTGGCCTGAAGCAGTCCACTTTTTCACTCGAATCCAAACTCACCGGCAGGCGTTTCGTCGTGTTTGTTTTTGGCGTTCAAGTCTGCACCGTTTTGCACCAGCAATTCGAGCACCTCCAGCTATGTGCGAATCAATCATATTGAGGAGGCGAATTATTGAGGAGGACAAACGACGAATACCACGAGAGCTACGAAAATGTAAGAGGAACGATCGCAGGTAGATGTTGACTTACGTGACCCCAGCAAGCTGCAGCGTGAACCGGTTGCCATCTGTCGTTGTCCTCAACGTCGGTAGCAACGTGCTGATCCAGCAGATACTCGACTACCCTCAGATAACCGTTGGCCGCTGCTATGTGAAGCTGCAAACGCGAAACGAGCATTCTTCACGACCTGTCGAATAGCCTCACTCTTCGCGAAAACGGACGATTCAAGGGGCTACCCCCACTTGCGATTTTGAAAAAATCGATTTTTTTTATTGCATTTTTTTGAAGTATAAGTATCTGAGAATATGTCCTGAAAATTTCAAGTCGATCCGAACAAAATTGACTGAGATATCAGCGTTGAAAGAGAAGAATCCGTGAATTGAAGAACTGAAATTGAAACTTTAAACGCGTTTTTCTCAAAATGGCATTTCTGAAGTCGGTGACCAAGATTACTCGAACACTAATGAACCGATCTTCTTGAAATTTTGCAGGCTTATTTAATACATAAAAATGTAGTCTTTAATCGTTCGATTTTTTTTTCCGAAAAAAAAATGGCCGTTTTATAGCCAAAAAACGGCCGTTTTTTTTCGTTAAAATCGAACCATTAACTTTGACTGTCCGCCATTTTGTGAAAGATGAATATTTTTTAAAATCCTCCGATTAAAGACTAGTTTATACTTATATTTGACTAAATCCATCCGCATTTTTTTTTCAGATGATCCACTTCGCCGCAATGTTGGTCACCGCAAACCGTGTATATAAAAACATTATTTCATTGACGGCCATTTGCCACTAAACAATGTAATATTTTTCAATAAAAAAATTACCGAAAGTTCTTCAAGATGTGTTCTTTAAGATGGTATATTGATCGATTAAAAAAGTTTTGTAGTTTTCTTGAAAAAAATTCATGAAAAAGGCGTTTTTTTGCGCTACAAGTGGGGGTAACGCCTTAAGGGCGGGGTAAAGTATTACATTTTTTTTTTCATTTAAAAAAAAAATTTTAAATGCATGCATAATATATCAAGAATATTGTGTTAAAATTATCCGGTCCCGTTATGTTTTTTGAGTTTATGTTTATGAGTTTTGCGTAGACAAACGCAAAAAGATGCTCTCGATCATCTTGATGGAAGCCTTTTGCTCTACGGACCTGGCATCTACGACTTTGAGTGAGTATAAGAAAATTATCGAGTTTTATTTTGAATTTCTAAAAATTCAAAGATAATTGAAAAATCTGAAAAAATTCATACGTATTCAGAAAAATGAACGAATCACGAAAAAAAATTGGGTTGCGGGGAAATTTGTTGACTAATTTTTTTTTTTCATCATTTTGTTAATAACATTTTGGAATTATTATTATGCAAAATTAATCTTTTGAGTAGCTTTAATATGCATGAATTTTCTCAGATTTTTATGCAATCGAGAAGTGTTCTCAAACTTATGTGCAATGAGCGCTAAGCGACCAAACTCTTCTGCGTTTTTCAAACCGTTTTTCTGAGACTTGTCATATTTGAAGTCCGTGTGCACGATAACTCAAAATCTACTGGACCAATCGCTTTGAAATTTTGCACAGTACTTCTTCACATAATTCACCAGGTATTGTCGAGAGTTTTTTCGTTTTTTTAAATAATTACTAATTTTTCAACAACAAATTAGCCGATTTTTTTTTAGCGAAAATCGGGTTTTTGGCTCCCAAGTGCTACGAACAATAAAAAAATCGAAAAAAAAAAATCCTCCCGTCATTACCTCGAGAAACATCTCCTTTAACAAATGCATTTTGATTTTTTTCTTCCAGATGATTCTGTTGAGAGTTATGGTGCACACCGCAAACCAACTTTTTTTCGAGGCGCCTCCGGGGTTTAATTTTCACTCGCTCAATTTTGAATATTTTGCAATGCAAATTTAGGAGAATGTTGTTCAAATGTTACTTTATTATATGTAAATTTTTCAATAAACGAACACTATTCGTTACGCCAAAAAAATTCTTAAAAACATGCCTTTCTTTCGCCGAATTAACTTTACCCCGCCCTTAAAGATACTTGAAGATATGCAGAATAAAGGTCACCAGACGGAATTTCCATTCTATGAACTGGGTATCCGTGGGAAATTGTTGGTCACCTTGAAGGCGAGTTATCGAATCGTACTCACGGGTGTAGCACCTTGATGATCTTTGTACTCGAGCTCGCCGCCTCGGGACGTAATTTTTTGAAGATCAAGCAACATCTGAACTTCCGTCGAGGCTCTCGTCTCGTCAATTAATTCCTGGGTCACCCCGCGACTCGCCATTTCACCCTCGATACAGTCCAGTGTCTTCTCGTCCTCGCAAATGTCGTACGGCATGTTACCGTCAGCGTTGACGGCCAATAAGTTTGCACCACGAGCAATGAGATAACGTACGAGATGCAAGTGACCGCAGGTCGCCGCCGCGTGCAATGGAGTCCATTTTTCGCTATCCTCCGCATTTACATCCGCATCAAATTCCACAAGTAACTTCATCATGTCCTCGTTGTCGTCAATGCAACACTGATGGAGCGCCGTCAAACCGTCCTCGTTCGTAGAATCCGGATTCACACCCTTCTTCAACAGCCTTCTCACTGCAACCGTCGATTCACAGGATCATCATCATTTGCAACGTCATTTGACGGGAACTTTTTTGTCACCCTGTTATCCCTCATAAAAACTTGCTCGATCAGTCTAGGATTGAAAATGTGCCTCTCCTTTAAGGGGTTACCCCCACTTGCGATTTTGAAAAAATCGTTTTTTTTTTATTGCATTTTTTTGAAGTATAAGTATCTGAGAATATGTCCTGAAAATTTCAAGTCGATCTGAACTAAATTGACTGAGATATCAGCGTTGAAAGAGAAGAATCCGTGAATTGAAGAACTGAAATTGAAACTTTAAACGCGTTTTTCTCAAAATGGCATTTCTGAAGTCGGTGACCAAGATTACTCGAACACTAATGAACCGATCTTCTTGAAATTTTGCAGGCTTATTTAATACATAAAAATGTAGTCTTTAATCGTTCGATTTTTTTTTTCGAAAAAAAATGGCCGTTTTATAGCCAAAAAACGGCCGTTTTTTTCGTTAAAATCGAACCATTAACTTTGACTGTCCGCCATTTCGTGAAAAATGAATATTTTTTAAAATCCTTCGATTAAAGACTAGTTTATACTTATATTTGACTAAATCCATCCGCATTTTTTTTTTTCAGATGAACCACTTCGCCGCAATGTTGGTCACCGCAAACCGTGTGTATAAAAACATTATTTCATTGACGGCCATTTGCCACTAAACAATGTAATATTTTTCAATAAAAAAATTACTGAAAGTTCTTCAAGATGTGTTCTTTAAGATGGTATATTGATCGATTGAAAAAGTTTTGTAGTTTTCTTTAAAAAAATTCATGAAAAAGGCCTTCTTTTGCGCTACAAGTGGGGGTAACAAATGTTTAATCTTGACGGAAAAGATTCTAAAGACGAAAACTACAACTCGACCGGACGAACTTTCGTTTTCTCAATGTAGTTTGGTCAGAGTTTCATTTTACGACGGTTCCAGTTTCGAATTCGTAGTCTGCTCGATGAGAGGAAACGTTTTAAAAAACGATTCAGCTCAAAATATAAAATTCTAGTCTTCGTAGGAAAAAAAAACTCAAAAATCAGTCGTATCGAGGCGAGTTTGGAGCCCGCTGATAAATGATCGAACGAATTTGACCCACGACCACAAAGTAATTGGTCTTTTTTATCGTTACCTTCGTCAATGTCATTCCTCGCTGCCGCTTCGAGCAGCATAACGCTGTCGTTGAAATATATGTGTCTCTTGTTGCTGGAATTTCGTGTCTGATGACGAAGCCACTCTTTTTCCCTCTGTCGCCATACCTTGAGCTGTTGGAGACGACGATGACGAGCAAGATGGAGCCTCTCTTGGGTCGTCAGCCTCTCAACGTGCACCATTTCGGCCACCAAATCCGAGTGCTCCATTGCTATGTGTTTATAGTTCTTGCAGCTGTATTTACCTGACAAATGCCAAAAACCATATGATACCTTCAGATGAGTTCGAAGAAGAATGGCGGTATTCTTTTTTTTTCACAAAATATTCGATTGTCCACTTGCACCGTAAGATGTTTAGAGTTTTTTGTTCGCGACAACAGCCCGATACCTGTCTTCTTTAAATTCCACGTTCTCATTTTGATGAATTTTTCTTTAGGCTTCGAAAAACCAATTTCACTCGAAGATGGGCTTTTCCGAATTTGCTCGAACGAGGAACGAATGCCTAATGATGATTCCGCCTACTTGGCATACCACGAAATTTTCTGACACTATTTGCACAAATGCTGCCACGCTCTGTCGCTTCGCAAATCCACTTTTAACTAGTCGGTCAACATTTTTCGAACCCACGAGAGATTCGTCAAAAACGCTTCTTCGTTACTCAACCGAGAAATTACAAAAAACTGCCGATAGCGTGTTAAAGGGAGCTCTACTTAAGGGGGGAAATCACAGTAAAATTTTCAATTTTTCGAAAAAAAAAATGTTCGCTCAAAAGGTGCTTTAGGGTCTTAAAAATAATATACCAAATGATGGAATACGGCAAAAGTGTCCGAGTGCCCAAATTTCTTGCGTTGAATACAACGCTTTTTCACGACGCTTCACTTTCGTGCATACATGTATAACATAAATAGTGATAAAAAACAGTGATATTTGTAAATCTTCGTCATTATGAGTGACACATCGTCGAGTCGTGTTAGAAAAGGGACGAAAAAGGATACTGCGTACGAAAATCGACTGTACGGTGCAGGCATTGCAGATTAGAGGTATATGAAATTTTCATATGGATTCTCAGTACTCAAAACTTTAAACGCGTTTTTCTCGAAACCACTTTTTTTGAGCTCGCCGAAGACATAACTCGAGCAAATCTTTACCGATCGACTTGAAATTTTGACAGTAGCTTCGAAACATCTTTCTCCACGGAGCTACGTAGAATTTTTTATTTTATATGGCTTAGTTTTTTTTTATCGACGATTTTATGGCGTTTTTTTTTGTTAAAAATTTAACTTTATTTTCAAACATGCACCATTTTGCGAAAAATCAATATATCGAAAAAATCCTACGTAGCTCGCTAGCTGTTGTTATATGGAAACTAAAAAATTTTGGTTTTTTCTTCCAGGTCAAAAATTAAGGAGTCTACGTCTTCGGCCATCGACACGCTTTCAAAAATAGGCGCCTTGGGGCATATGCTGCGCAGCCGCCATTTTTAAATATTTTTTATTGAAAAAATTACATTTTGTACTTTTTTAGTATTGCTATAAAACCTACTTTACAGATTTTCGATTGATACTTTTATTCAGCCAAAATTAATTCCCGAAAATATGCCTATTTTTTTGTGTGCTACTGTGATTTCGCCCCTTAAAGTCAGTAAAAAGACACATCTGTTCGATTTTTCGGATTTATTTTATAATTGTACCTTTCTGGGCGCTGCTCTTTCCAGCGAATCTCGTTATTCGTCTAGGATCGAGATACAACGTACTCTTCATTTTTCCGTCGTCTTCTTTTTCAGCTCTCTTTGATATTCGGTGGTTTTTTTTTTCAGTCGGCAAAGAATATTATTTCTCGCACTTGAACTATGAGTTTTCGTTGTGAGAGACGAATTTAATCTGAGTCCAATACGTAGCGATCCGGAGGTGCTACCAGAAGAGCACACATTTGTGCTCCCTAAGCCTTTTCTTGTCAGCATACATTTTACGACGCAGAGATAAATTCGTAAAAGAAAAGAGAAGCAAGCATCCTCGCGACGCAACCATTTACTACAGCGGGAGATACATATTCGGTATCAACTTCGAGAGATTCAAGAGCATTTGTTCTCTTATTAAAAAATTGATACTCAAGTTGCAATAACAATTTATCTTTATAGCACAAGCTTTACATAGTTGTTAATTATTTTTCAATTCTGATAGTGAAAAATTTTATTTATTTTTCTGGTACGAAAGTCATACTGTAAAATTCTAAATTATCACGGTGTAGGAAAAAAATGAACATGAAGAAAAGTGTATCTTGTGCGCTGGAGATTTAAATGAAAATACTTTCAGGCTTGAAAGAGTCTCTATCTGCTAACTTTGCGAATTTAATTCTTCGTATATAAAACTTACTCGATCGGTGTCTCGAATGAAGTTTCTTTTTATTTTCGTCCATTTCTATTTCAATCGATTACTATCCAAAACCTTTATCGTAATTTTAAGTGGTGGGAGCTCTATGTAAATTCTACAAAAAATTATCCTTTTCGATAGCCTAGATCTGCAAAAATCTTCGTTCGATCAATATTAATTTTCCATTGCATACCGACGTTGCAGCCTACAACGTCGTTGTCTCGAATAACAGGAGATGACTGGTCAAAAATAAATGATAAAATTGCACAAAGTACTACAACCTGGTATCGATACCTGGTAAAAAGAACGATAACATTTCGAAAAGTACTTCAACGGTGGCTATTTAGTCTGGAACCTTTGGAGCGCTGCGATAAAACTAGAACACACGAAGCTTACAACCGCACTTTTTTGTGGTTGCAAGGTGAAACTCCGTGTACGAATAATTTCTCAATGTCGCTCCGCCACGAGGAAAAACGTTTTCCCACAACTTCATTTTCGTATGATATTTCGAACTACGAGGGACGAATTTTTTTCTTTTTGGAAAGTTGCACCGCAGACAAAAATAAAGTCGATCCTGCAAAGTGTGCTGTGCGCGAGCAACGTTGTAATTGCTTCCGAAGTTAAGGGAGCATTGTCTTTTTTTTTCGCAAAATTTACCGCTTTTTGGGAATTTTTTTGTGAAGAAAGTATACAACGGAAAACTTGTGAAACTTGGCATATAGTTTTATTGATCTGTTTACTACATACAAAAAAATTTTTAAACAATTTCATCAAAAAATCCGCCTCCCACCCCCCTCGACGCGCGATCGTCCTTTTTTTATGGTGTGCACGATTACAGCCTTCACGTTCATCCTGCAACAAAAACCCAAAAAGCATTTTACTTTAGACACATATAGCTATCGTTCGATGAAGGGAAAAAAAAAATTGACGATTTGGTGACGTTTTGAACTTGAAGTATCGATTTTTCGAAAAAAATTGATCGATTTTTTGTTATAAATAAAAAACTATTAAACGTATTGCTTTTTTGCTTCATCAAACGATAGCTATATGTGTCTAAAGTAAAATGCTTTTTGGGTTTTTGTTGCAGGATGAACGTGAAGGCTGTAATCGTGCACACCATCAAAAAAGGACCATCGCGCGTCGAGGGGGGTGGGAGGCGGATTTTTTGATTAAATTGTTTAAAAATTTTTTTGTATGTAGTAAACAGATCAATAAAACTATATGCCAAGTTTCACAAGTTTTCCGTTGTATACTTTCTTCACAAAAAAATTCCCAAAAAGCGGTAAATTTTGCAAAAAAAAAAGACAATCCCCCCTTAAAAAACGACACATATGATAATTCCATAAATAATACCGAGATATCCAAGCCCCAGTTGTGAAAAAATACAACTATCGAAAATTAGATAAGTACCATCGAGAGACAATGTTGTACAGTCGAATTTCCTGTTCTGTTTCCTCAACTTCGACAAACTACTCGAAAACCTTTGAAGACCCGAGTAACAGATTACTTACGCAACCACTTATAAATATTATCTAAAAAGAACTACTATCAGATCTTATCGCTTTCCGCGATGATACTTATGCGGAACATGAAAAAAAAAAAAACAACAACGACATGAGAAGGAAAATCGTAATTCCCAGTTCTCTCGTCGATTGCACGTAGGACTTTCAGGGGTTAGGCTACTGTGAAAATAAATAAAAAATTATCGTCGCCTGAGGCAACCCAAATTGAAGAGGACGGTCCAACGTATGGTGCAGGCATCGCAGATTGCCGGTAAATTTATGATTACCACGATAGAACTGCTAGTAAAACTATAAACATTTTTTTCGCGAAACTATGTTTTTCAAAACGGTGTAAACGATTTATCGACATCTGATAAACAAATTGACTGGAACTTTGGTACACTCGGTCAGTGTAACAGTAGTTTATTTTTCACCGGTATTTTTCTTGTCAACATTTTTTCAGTATTTATTAACAATTATGGTGATACTTTTCCTCGATAAATCGAGAAAAAAAATTCGAAACTCAATTTTTGATGATTGAAACACGATAACAAAAAAGCTCGGTCACTTAGCCAATATTATCTGTTTGATGAAAAAACAACTCGTTTCGTTTTTGTTTCAAATAAGCCGTGGCCAAAGTCAAGTACACCGTTGAGTCCCTCGCGTCCATAGGTCCTTTACGTCATTGCTTATAACTTCTTTTATAATTCATTTGTTTTCATGAAATTCGATACACAACTTTGTTAAGGGGTTACCCCCACTTGCGATTTTGAAAAAATCGATTTTTTTTTATTGCATTTTTTTAAGTATAAGTATCTGAGAATATGTCCTGAAAATTTCAAGTCGATCCGAACAAAATTGACTGAGATATCAGCGTTGAAAGAGAAGAATCCGTGAATTGAAGAACTGAAATTGAAACTTTAAACGCGTTTTTCTCAAAATGGCATTTCTGAAGTCGGTGACCAAGATTACTCGAACACTAATGAACCGATCTTCTTCAAATTTTGCAGGCTTATTTAATACATAAAAATGTAGTCTTCAATCGTTCGATTTTTTTTTTTTCGAAAAAAAATTGCCGTTTTATAGCCGAAAAACGGCCGTCTTTTTTCGTTAAATTCGAACCATTAACTTTGACTGTCCGCCATTTTGTGAAAAATGAATATTTTTTAAAATCCTTCGATTAAAGACTAGTTTATACTTATATTTGACTAAATCCATCCGCATTTTTTTTTCGGATGATCCACTTCGCCGCAATGTTGGTCACCGCAAACCGTGTATATAAAAACATTATTTCATTGACGGCCATTTGCCACTAAACAATGTAATATTTTTCAATAAAAAAATTACTGAAAGTTCTTCAAGATGTGTTCTTTAAGATGGTATATTGATCGATTAAAAAAGTTTCGTAGTTTTCTTTGAAAAAATTCATGAAAAAGGCCTTTTTTGCGCCTCAAGTGGGGGTAACGCCTCAATGTACATACGAAATAAATGTCCGAACGATTTTGCAATCATCATACTTATTCCTGTAAAAATAAATTTGAACGAGCCCTTAAATCCTCTAGGACTTTCCACACGAGCAAGCATTACTTAAGGGGTAAGGCCACTGTAAATTTTTTGAAAAATCGATTTTTTTTTATTGGCTATAAAAAACTATTCGCAAAACTTTAAACGCGTTTTTCTCGAAACATGGTTTTTCAAAATGGCACGCAGCATAACTCGAACAATTTTCATTTTTTTTACTTGAAATTTTAACCAGATGTGAACATTTACATTATCTTGAGAATGTCGATCGGAATTTTCAAGAACTTTATTTATTGATTTTTTATTAACAAAAAACTTGCCGTTTTTTTCGTCAAAAATCAATTTTTTTTTTCAAACGCACGCCAAATCCACAAAAATTGATACTTTTTAAAATCCGATCGACATTCTCTAGCTATAGCCCTCTAGATTAATGGTTTTTTTTTTTTTGTTCTAGATTCAAAAGTGCACCAGTGGTGCTGCGTGCCGCGGAGCCCTGGAAGCAAAACATGTCCCGGGAAGATAGCTGTGGAACCGCCATTTTGTTTTTTTTTTTACTGTAAAAAAATGTTATAATAAAGTTTAATGTATGCCCGATAACACCATTGAAAGTTTTTTTTCAAATACCTTCAATTTCGGGAGCAAAAAGTTAGTGAAAAAACCTTTTTTTTTTGGGCCGTTACAGTGGCCTTACCCCTTAATCCGTCAAATTCCACTGAGCACATAGATGTCTCCATATGCGCGTGCGCGCATACACATACGTGCGTGTGTGCATTTTCTACGAGCTCGGTAATTCGGGACCCACCTTTAAAATTGTGGGTCCTACCCGAGCACAAACTCGGCCAGTTTTGACGAGGTTGGGAAAACAGAAACCAGCAGCTCCAAAAATGAAAGACAAAAATGAAGACAGGTGCCCTTACAGCGCACCAGCCTATATACATCTCTGTGTGCATGTGTACCCGTGTAAACCCCTCCACCCCGCCCACAAACACACGCACATTCGATATCAATGAGTTCTCGCTGTGCAATGTGAATGTAAAATGATCGAAGTCAGTGAGCGTGTCGTAAGTTGTATGGCCACTGACTGCCGTTGCATTCCAGCTTATTATTTCGAAAAATAACGTTGGCAGGCAACCGAGTAAGCGGAAAAAAATGAAAAAATAGAAATGTGAAAACCATGGGGGACAACGCGAAAAGTATTATCCTGTGGAGGATACGGAGTAAGAGAGTCGAGTGTGGAGAAAGCAGGAAGTCAGTCAGGACACCTTGAACACGATATACAGATGCAGGATACGGTAAGAGATTTTTTTTTTTTTTTTTTTATTCTCACGTTACTCACTCCAGACCCGTATGACCCGTGATCGCCTCGACGCATATCACCCGACGAAATATCCACGTTGTTCAAATTTAAGGTGCACGTTCGGCGGAATTTTTTTACAATTTTTTTTTTCGATCGATTTTACGAATCACTGTTGCGGCGATTGATAACATTTGATCGCACACACGAGGACACACAGAAGCGCGCGCGCGTGCGCACGCACAGATGGGCATACAGGCGCACAACTTGCATTCGTGCGTGGTTTTTTTTTCTTCGCACAAACCGTAAGGACACGGTTCGATCCGGGTTCGCGGGGAAAATAAATAATTTACCGTTCTCCGGCAACAACTTCGGGAATTCGCGTCATCGCTCCGCAACGTGCATTACCAATTTTCCTTTCGTTATGTCCGTTTGCTCATTCGTTATTTTTCTTCCACACGTTCGCCGCCCAAAACGCCGAGAGGTTTTCGGTGCGAGGTAAACGCGAACAGGAGACGTCCCGATGCCTTGATGTTAACATTGGGACAGCTTGGTAATGCCAACGCACACGGGATAAGGTTTACCTGTCGGCGGCCATTTTTCAACTACCTGTAGCCAGCGAAACATACCGCTAGAGGCTACAAAAGAGGCAGCCGCGCGCGCACGGACACACATACACACACGCGCACGCTTACGCAGACACGCCGGAGAGTATTATCTCCTTTCTACGAGGCAGTTGAAGGCGTTACCCCCACTTGTGGCGCAAAAAAAATGCCTTTTTCATGAATTTTTTTTAAAGAAAACTACAAAACTTTTTTAATCGATCAATATACCATCTTGAAGAACACATCTTGAAGAACTTTCAGTAATTTTTTTATTGAAAAATATTACATTGTTCAGTGGCAAATGGCCGTCAATGAAATAATGTTTTTATATACACGGTTTGCGGTGACCAACATTGCGGCGAAGTGGATCATCTGAAAAAAAAATGCGGATGGATTTAGTCAAATATAAGTATAAACTAGTCTTTAATCGAAGGATTTTAAAAAATATTCATTTTTCACTAAATGGCGGACAGTCAAAGTTAATGGTTCGATTTTAACGAAAAAAAACGGCCGTTTTTTGGCTATAAAACGGCCATTTTTTTTCGAAAAAAAAAATCGAACGATTAAAGACTACATTTTTATGTATTAAATAAGCCTGCAAAATTTCAAGAAGATCGGTTCATTAGTGTTCGAGTAATCTTGGTCACCGACTTCAGAAATGCCATTTTGAGAAAAACGCGTTTAAAGTTTCAATTACAGTTCTTCAATTCACGGATTCTTCTCTTTCAACGCTCATATCTCAGTCAATTTTGTTCGGATCGATTTGAAATTTTCAGGACATATTCTCAGATACTTATACTTCAAAAAAATGCAATTAAAAAAAAATCGATTTTTTCAAAATCGCAAGTGGGGGTAACCCCTGAAATGAACCTGCCTGGGTGGAAAAATTTATTTCGTGGAACTGTTGTATAATTACTATTTTCATTGCTTTATTTGCATTTGATTTCAATAGTTTTGGACGATGACTCGCGTTGTGTGATTTTTCGAATGATATCCATTGAGGAGTACTTTCGATGACGTTTAATCAGGCTTGGTGCAGTGGTGAATTGGGACTTGGTGGTAAATTTGTGCAATGATATCTTATATTAATTGAAGAGTACCATCAATTACGTGCAATTAGACTTGGTGCCATAACTATACATCTATACTTACCATTAAAGGAGTCATAAATATCAATCGAAGTACCTTAAGGATGTTGAGTCCCTATGAAACATGTTAATGTTAATTGTTCAATAAATAGCTTCTTAATCGTCATGAAATTTTTACACGACCTCCTGAATACGTCATGAAAAAACATACCAAATTTTCAGAATTCTATCATCATTGCTTCAACCTCCTTAAGGGTTGAAATAAAAAACGATAAGAAAATTCGGAAAATTTGGTATGTTTTTGTATGAAGTATTTAAGAGGTCGTGTTAAAATTTCACGACGATTAGAAAGCTCGTTATTAAAAAATTAACATTTTGTTAAGAACAATTTTTAAAAGAAATAAAAAAAAAATTATCAATAAACTTCGTTTTGTTTCCGTTGCTTTCAGTATATTGTAGATATTATAAAATTGAGAGGTCAAAAAAAAAACTTATTGCAAAGTTACATCAGTTTCTATAAAACAACATTTAATTTGTGAATGTTAATTGTTCAATAACGAGCTTCCTAATTGTCGTGAAATTTTTACACGACCTCTGAAATACTTCATACAAAAGCATACCAAGTTTTCCGAATTTTATCATCATTTGCGATTTGGGACTCAACATCCTTAAGTCTCGCAAATATCAATGATGTTGAATTAGGATTTGTGCAATGGCGACGTCGGTATACAGTTCCGATTTGGAATATTTGCTTATAACGATCTAGTTCGAAGTTAGGAAAGAGCAGCATTAAAATTGAGAGAAGAAGAAACATTGAAGAATGTTAAAGAAGTATTGAAGAAGCAACGTTAAGCAAAAACTTATTGAAGGCAATACTTACATTAGTCATGAATCTTGATGCTACTTTTGTCACTATTCAAAGCCACGTCCCTATGATTTTTTCGTCTGCAAACGAACGTTATTTTACCAGGTTTCATTATATTCATCTTCATTTCCTTTTGGTGCTAGATTTCTCTACAGAAAGAAATTGGGGTCTCAGAATTTCGGGGACTGTTGTCAATTATGTCGTTTTATCGATACTTCCTAGCACCCAATATTTGAATTCGAACACGTATAACGATTACAGTCGCGTGGAGGACAGTGCCGATGATTGTATTTTTATCGGCGGTAGCTCACACCCGATAACACGCTAGTATCCAAAAGTTGTGTCGATATTACGCAGAACGAACATACAAAATCGTCGTTATACCCGGAGATTGACCATATGCAATATTTCAAAGGGGAGTTTATAATTCGATATTTTCGCGCCAACGACGCGAGCGCCACGATGTCTTACGTGTGCAATGTCGAATTTCTATGCGCGCCCTCTTCTCCGTTGTCGTATCGTCGAACCCCGTCGGTCTGCGAGAAATCAGCTGGGCTGCGTCGCGACAGTGAGCTCCGTACAAGCGAAAGAAAAAACAGTCGAAACAAATGTCCAATGTTCTGTTGGTATTTCCGCAACGGAAGCAAGCGCGTTGTGCATATCATTTTTCGACGATAATATCTCGGTAACGTTTTCGGCAATGACATAGGGAATATATATATATATATATATATATATATACACTTTTTTTGGGTGTTCGTTTGTCGTATTTTCGGGTATCAGAAAAAAACTCGTGTTCTGGTTTGCTCTCGAATCGACGTTGTTGCATGTGTGCGTGTGGGATTATTCGATTGTTCGAAGAGTGAACGTCGAGGGGTAACCGGTGAGCGATGAATGACGCCCCGGCAAGCGGCGGTGTTTACCTGTCCGTCGTGGCAGGGATCTTTGCTACCATCGGAAGCTTGTTCGGGAAACTGGCAGGCGGCGTTCCCTTCGCGTCCTTGGTAAATGGCGCGAAATTTCGAATGTGGGGCAAAGTGGAGTCACGTTAATATGAGGATGCGAGAATAGCGAAAGTCATCGGAAAATCCATCATGGAAATAGTAGATGGTTGCAGAAAAAGGAATGGATCAGGCACATTGAGATTAACCGGAGGGCCGATACTTTGCACTTGCACGAAATTATCGTATCTCGAATGGTATCTCTCCAAATGACAATCGCGAACAAGTCTCGGGAAAAACAACTCCACCGAAACTAGCTCTCTCGAAAGACGACTGGAGGAAAAAGTAGCTCCGGCGAACGACAGGCCGAGTGGAAATATCGTCAAGATGGCCTGACGTTCACTGTAAAAAAAGATATGAAATTTACAATACATTTAAGATACAAAAGAATTGAATTTTACGAACTCAGTAGATGAAATTAAATTTGAAACACTTGTATCGTAAATTTAAAACAGGAACATGAAATTCTAACGTGGATATAGAATTTAATAGATGGAACATGAATTTCAAAGACAAGTTTGTAAATTTGTGGAAAATGTATTGCATTAACCCGTGTCTTCAATTGAAAATTACCACAGATGTATGATAAATCAACTACAAAAAACAGAGCATTGAAAATGCAAAACAAGTTTGAAATTTATTTACAGCTGCCTGAAAAATATAATATATGTGAAACTGAATTTTACGATACGTACAATGCACGATCACAACAGATTTATTTAAAAGTGCGAAACTTGAATTAAAAAAAGAATTCATGAACGCTGATGAAAATCACATGAAACAACGTGAAAATTATATTAAATTTACACTACATTTAAGGGACAAAAGAATTGAATTTTACGAACTCAGTCTATGAAATTGAATTTAAGACACTTGTACCGTAAATTTAAAACAGGAACATGAAATTCTAACGTGGATATAGAATTTAATAGATGCAACATGGAATTTCCAAGAAAAGTTTGCTAATTTATTGAAAATGTATTGCATCAACCCGTGCCTTAAATTAAAGATTACAACAGTTGTATATTAATTCAAATATAAAAAACAGAGTATGGCAAATATAAAACGCGCTCAACCCACCTCGGCCGCTCGCGACGACCGATGGTCGCGCGTAGTTCGCGTAGCGCCCGAGGGACGGCGCCTTGTTCCGCACTTTCCCATAGCCACTCGCAGCTTCGGTCGGGCATATAACCCGACCACCGGCTACGATCGTCCTGGGAAAAACAGACGCGTTTGCAACTCGTGCACGCGTCGGAGAGTGTCACAAATTCGTTACCTCTCCATATCCATGCCAGAGACGCAGTTCTTGAACTCGCCTTTCCGGAAGGAAATTATTTTTCCCTTTTTACGCCGCCAGGTGCTGAAGGAAGAAATTTCACAAAAACCACCTTTTTTATCTCTAGCCATCGAGAAGGATAAATACGAGTCACATTTATAGTGGGCTTAATTATCAATTTCTGAAATAAACTTAATACTTAGGATCAGTAATTTTAATACACACCCGTATGTTGATATCAGCAAATGGTTCTTGAATTTAATATACACTCGTATATTGATACCAGCAAATGGTTCTTGATTTCAATATACTTGGATGTGATTATTTCTTTACACGTGCATTATTTTTCAAACGCACAAGTATATTAATATTACGGAGCTACACTTTCATTTTTCAAATAACCTGTTTTGGATTTTCAAAGTCGTATCTGAAATTTCATAAGCGGTATCCGCATAAAAACTTCCTACACTTGTGTATTAATTTTTATACAGAAATTTTTTACAGTGTTTGATCCGGGCCTGATCACGCTGTAGTGCGGAGGCCTTACTTACGGTGTACCTTGATTCGCCTGATCCGGCTAATTTCAGGTGGTGGTCGGGCAAACGAATTCACGGCTTGCATAAATTCGCGTGAACCGGCTATCTTCGGGCGATGGTCAGGCAAAATGGCTTACGTCAGTTCGCCTGATCCCGCCAGCTTCACGCAATCATCAAGTAACTGGATCTATATACAGTTCGACGATTGTCACACTCCTAACCGCCTGTCAAACACCAGACGGCTTACATATCGTCGTCAAAATGTCGAGATCCATTAGCCACTCTGTGCATACATTTTTTATTATTCCTAATATTTTATTTATTCCTAATAAATCTGTGATGATGTTTCATCTGTTCAAAAAAGAACTTAGTTGAATTCACTGAATATATCGGTTTAATTTTCTTTAATTTAAATTAAATAGAATTTTGTAGAGACAAACATTTTTCTATTTCCTTGAATTAACCACAAACACTCGGTAGCGTAGGGGCAGCGTGCATAGCTATAGATAGGTAGGTTGTAGGTTCGATTCCATGTGGAGGCGGCGAAATATTTTATTCGAAAAAGAACATTTCAGATTGGCCAGGAATGAAGAATTATGATACAAAATCATAGAACTCTATAAATGAAGTATTTGATTTAATGTTGGATTTACGAAATATTTTCTTCCATGTTCTAAAAAATATATTTGTAACAAATAGAATCGTAGTAGGGCGTGAGACAAGAAAAAAAACCTACTTGAAATAAGTACTTTTTTGGCAGTGCAATGGAGAATGTGAAAAGATGGTGGTTTCCGAAGCTTCTCTGTTCGAACTGCATGTTAGACCGCAATTTTGTACCCTGGTCAGGCCTTGAGTTTATACTCTGATCAGGCCACGATTTTTTACCCTGATCAGACCGAAGTTTGGGATTGCGCTTCAAAAATGATCAGGGCTTGATTTAAAAAAAACCTGATCAATGCCGAAAAAAGAAATCAGGATGATCAGATCTTTCTTGTAGCTGGAGCAAGATGTCTAGTCGGGAGGTGGAGTGAAACAAAAATGAGTCCAATCTTGGGGTGACATTTCTACCACATGGCGAGTCTACCATAAGCCGAAACAAGCCCAAAAAAACCCAATCACAAGCCTCGAGTGACATCTCTAGCGCATGATGACTACAAGCATGCGCTGCATGTCTACCGATGAAGAAATCTTGAGTGGGCATTCCTCTGATAGACGTGCCGGTAGAGATGTCACCGGAAACTTGTAATAACTGATAGTCTTCATTCGTAGGCTCGTCGTTCAGAAGGGCTAGTTGTTCTTCGAGAGACTCGTTCCTTTTCGTGTCTTTTGGTAGAGTTGTCATTGGGGGACTTCTGGATGCATGGCAAAATCCGATTATTCATTCCGGAAGTTCAAATTGCTAAAATACGTTCACTCAAAGAGCCGGATGTTTGGCAAACAATCTGATACATGTGTTGGAAGTTCCTTTTCCTGCTGTGTGCGAAAGAGCCACTTGTTTTTTGTCCAAACGACGAGGATAAGTGTACTCATCGAAAGCAACTTCCGTTTTGATGTGACGATGCTTATTTCCTGTATCCATTTTAGGCTTCATCGCTACTTAAATTGTTCCTTCTCGTTACCATGGTGACGAGCAACACGGTGGGGTGCACGTTATTCGTCAAGAGTCTTCAGAGAAGTGGATCTTCCTTACCAGCCACCGTGGCCAGTGCTGCCACCAACTATTTTTGCTCGGTGGGTAAATAGAGAACCAAATTGGTCAAGCCCAAGGCACAAAGAAAACCCCTAAATCAAACGCCCACAACGCTCGCGAATTTTTTAATTCTCACAACATCCACCCATACTTTGCAGGTGAATCAATTCCAGACACGATCAACTATGCCATGAGTCATTAATGCAGTCCCGTGAAATCGCATTACGGTTTTTTATGCTTCAGGCTCTCGTTGGTTTCCTGGTGTTCGGAGAGTCAACCTCGCTGATGTGGTGGTGTGGAACGTCTCTCGTTCTACTCGGTCTAATTCTCATCTGCTGCACACCGTCGGGGAAGACGTCCTCTTCGTCCACCAAAGACAAAGAGCTGTGATTCGTGGCGCGTCTCCTCTTCTCCACACTCGGAGACGTTCAATGAAATAATCAATAAACACAATTTCTCTTGCACAAAGGAAAAACCTCTGGCGGGCAAACGTTTCGTACTTTATTTCCTCATTCAATCCAGTCGAGAGCTTCGCGGCCGCTTACACGGAGAAAACAGGGGCCTCGAAGTTTATAATTAATACCATGCTTCTAAAAAAAATATCATTGAATATCAAAAAGTATCGGATGGAAGATAAAAATTGTAATTACGGTATAGTAATAACGAAGAAATTTAAATTTTAACCTACGATACGGCACGTAAACTGATACAAATAATACATTTTATTCGGCATATTGTGATTTTTCGTAGTATTCAAAAAATATTTTGCCCACGTGATTGGAACAATTAGTTTCCAGTATTCTACAAAAAGTACGCGGTATCAAGAGTCACATTTTACTAATCAACTTTGTAATATTTTTCGCTATACGCCGAAGATTAAGGCGTTACCCCCACTTGTAGCGCAAAAAAAGGCCTTTTTCATGAATTTTTTTAAAGAAAACTACAAAACTTTTTTAATCGATCAATATACCATCTTAAAGAACACATCTTGAAGAACTTTCGGTAATTTTTTTATCGAAAAATATTACATTGTTTAGTGGCAAATGGCCGTCAATGAAATAATGTTTTTATATACACGGTTTGCGGTGACCAACATTGCGGCGAAGTGGATCATCTGAAAAAAAAAATGCGGATGGATTTAATCAAATATAAGTATAAACTAGTCTTTAATCGAAGGATTTTAAAAAATATTCATTTTTCACAAAATGGCGGACAGTCAAAGTTAATGGTTCGATTTTAACGAAAAAAAACGGCCGTTTTTTGGCTATAAAACGGCCATTTTTTTTTCGAAAAAAAAATCGAACGATTGCAGACTACATTTTTATGTATTAAATAAGCCTGCAAAATTTCAAGAAGATCGGTTCATTAGTGTTCGAGTAATCTTGGTCACCGACTTCTGAAATGCCATGTTGAGAAAAACGCGTTTAAAGTTTCAATTTCAGTTCTTCAATTCACGGATTCTTCTCTTTCAACGCTCTTATCTCAGTCAATTTTGTTCGGATCGACTTGAAATTTTCAGGACATATTCTCAGATACTTATACTTCAAAAAAATGCAATAAAAAAATCGATATTTTCAAAATCGCAAGTGGGGGTAACCCCTTAATGCGTATAGTAAAATCTATACATACACGAAGATTCGTGCTATACGTGTAGTAAAATCCATATGAAAATATAGCGTGTAATAAAGGTTGGTATTTCACAAAGCACGCATTATTTTTACTATACAGCATATAGGACTCGCGCCTATGAGAGAATTATTTCAAATGTAATATGCACGCATCATTTTTACTGTACGGTGTGCGAATCATTTTTATACTTTATCATTTTTATACTTTTCTTTTTATATCTTTTTATACTTTATCAAAGATACTTTATCAAGATACTTTTATCAAAGATACTTTATCAAGATACGTTTATCAAAGATACTTTATCAAGATACTTTTATCAAAGATACTTTATCAAGATACTTTTATCAAAGATACTTTATCAAGATACTTTTATCAAAGATACTTTATCAAGATACTTTTATCAAAGATACTTTATCAAGATACTTTTATCAAAGATACTTTATCAAGATACTTTTATCAAAGATACTTTATCAAGATACTTTTATCAAAGATACTTTATCAAGATACTTTTATCAAAGATACTTTATCAAGATACTTTTATCAAAGATACTTTATCAAGATACTTTTATCAAAGATACTTTATCAAGATACTTTAATCAAAGATACTTTATCATCTTTTTATACTTTGTCATTTTTATACATATTTATAACAACAAGGCTTAGTGCGTCGAATTACAGCACAACGTCAAATTACAGCACTATAGTCAAATTATAGCACAACGAGTGCTACAATTCGAGGCCGTACTTTTCTCCGTGCACAAGTCGTCGCCTTTCCGTACATGTGGCAATGAAAAATTTCACCCACCTCTGTGCATACCGGTTCGATACGCGATATGCAAAAAAAAATACTCGATGGAACGCGGTCAACTTACAAGGAACATCCCTCAGGTGACACCCTTCGATTTTGTTGAAATTTGGATATGTTATAAAGCACCGAAAAGTAAGCGATACGTATTTTTTTTTATCGGCGGAAAAACGGTTTTAAGGGGTGAAACGCGCCCTCAAAAATAGGGGTGTTTTTCGTTTTTCGTCGATAACGGTATCGTTCTCATCTCCAATGTATAGTACATGAAAAAATAAACATTGTTGCAATTTGAATTTTTTTTATATCTCATACCGTTAAAACGTTATCGACGAAAAACGAAAAAACATCCCCATTTTCGAGGGTGCGTTTCACCCCTCAAAACCGTTTTTCCGCCGATAAAAAAAAATACGTGTCTCAAAATTTTTGATGCTCTATCACATATATGAGTTTCAACAAAATCGGAGGCGGACACCTGAGGGATGTTCCTTGTTAGTGGAATCGTAACGAAGTTAGGAAAGGTCAGACAGTTGCCAAAATAGATGTCGTCACTCTGAATAATCCACGAAACGGGCTCTTGGCCAAACTCCTCTGCCGTTGGACGTCTGCAAAATTTCTCAAAATTGTACAATCGTATCGCACTTTTGGGCGGAAAAAAATGCTCGGACATTGCTCGTGATGTAAATCGTCAACGGGAGGGAAAATAAATTTTTCCGAGCCAGGGAAGGATCCCGTTTGAACCTCCGCTTCGTCCGGTCGATCGTCAGCGATCAACCCCTATTCTGACTAGGCTACCTGTGAAGTCAGTTGAGCGCGATTTTGAGCGGAAAGTCGAAAGGTCCGCGGGGACTGCAAGGAAAGTGCTCGGTCCGCATTAGGTCGGAGAAAAAATCGCACGAGGTATGGAAAGTGAGGAAAAATGGTGAGGAGACGCACGGGGATGTTTTATCGAGCGGCGCTTGCGCACCCCTGTAAACCGGCGTTCAACCTGGACCTAGTCTTTTCTTTGCTCTCTCTCTCTCTCTCTCTCTCCCCCCCCCCCCTCTCACTCTCACTTACCCTCTCTCTCCCTCTTTGATTTTGCCTCTTCCCTCCCCGACTCTCAACCCTTAGTCCATCGCCGCGTTCCTACGTTCACCGTCCGCAATCCAAGCCCAGCGTGTCTCAGTCAGCATCGCGCCGATGTCAACGGGAGACACTGTTGTCTTACGGTGCGGTCCTACGACACGCGCCAAACGCTCCTTTCCTTCCCTCACGTTTGATTTTTTCCCTACCCCCTGGCGTCTCACTGGCGGTCTGAAAATCCCCCGATGGATCCACATCTTCCGGGATTTTTCGTAATGTAACGTGCACGATATTCCGCGGTGAAAAAGAGAGTCACTCGATGTGGAAAAGCTCGAGTCTTATTCACAAGGAACATCCCTCAGGTGACACCCTTCGATCTTGTTGAAATTTGGATATGTTATAAAGCACCGAAAAGTAAGCGATACGTATTTTTTTTTATCGGCGGAAAAACGGTTTTAAGGGGTGAAACGCGCCCTCGAAAATAGGGGTGTTTTTCGTTTTTCGTCGATAATGGTATCGTTCTCATCTCCAATGTATAGTACACGAAAAAATAAACATTGTTGCAATTTGAATTTTTTTTATATCTCATACCGTTAAAACGTTATCGACGAAAAACGAAAAAACATCCCCATTTTCGAGGGTGCGTTTCACCCCTCAAAACCGTTTTTCCGCCGATAAAAAAAAATACGTGTCTCAAAATTTTTGATGCTCTATCACATATATGAGTTTCAACAAAATCGGAGGCGGACACCTGAGGGATGTTCCTTGTCAGATCCCTCCGTTCGCGCCCCTATTCAGCTTTCCACCATGTAAATATCCTGGGCAACGGACACAGACGCTGTTGAGGTAGGCAACGGCCTTTGGAAATGAGCCGATACCCTCTCCCTCATTCGCGACTCGTTCACCCCCGATTTTTCACAAATCCCGGCAAACGTCAAAACAGTATCGAACACCGAGTCAATTGAAAATCATGCCGTCGAATCTCACGCGTCATCGATCCCTATGACCAAACGGACAGCTGCGTCCAATTGGCAAATCTTGGAGTCTCGAGACTTAACTTTGCTTTCGACACTTTCTGCCTTTTACCGCGTGTGTGGACACTCTCCTGGTACGTTGCTCACTTCTATAACGCCACACCCTCGACATCCCTCGACGCTCCGCAAACTTCAATGGGATCGAGTTACGACGATCAACACTGCACCCTGCTCTTCACCATTTCGTCGTTGCAATCACGCTCCGCATACTCATTCACACACGTGCCTGGGTACTGGGTCAATTTATCGCACACCTGGGATAAAGGAGAATAACGAGCGAGGAAAATACATCACAACAAGCGTTTGCGTGCTTGGGTTGGACGTACGAGCTGATTCGGTTGGAATTTTTCAAAACAATCTGGAGTACTGTTGTTTACCGTTTGGATACCGTGTGGGTAGCAGTGATAACTGCCATTTTTCAATATAATAATGATAAACGCGTAAATTTAGTTATTTTTTTAATATCGTCTTGGACTTTTTTCAATACAGTTCAATGACGACTTCGATCAATTAAGGACGGGGTAAAGTTAATTCGGCGAAAAAAAGGCATGTTTTTAAGATTTTTTTTTTGGCGTAACGAATAGTGTTCGTTTATTGAAAAATTTACATATAATAGAGTAACATTTGAACAACATTCTCCTAAATTTGCATTGCAAAATATTCAAAATTGAGCGAGTGAAAATTAAACCCCGGAGGCGCCTCGAAAAAAAGTTGGTTTGCGGTGTGCACCATAACTCGCAACAGAATCATCTGAAACAAAAAAATCAAAATGCATTTGTTAAAGGAGATGTTTCTCGAGGTAATGACGGGAGGATTTTTTTTCTTTTTCGATTTTTCGTAGCACTTGGGAGCCAAAAACCCATTTTCGCTGAAAAAAATCGGATAATTTGTTGTTGAAAAATTAGTAATTATTTAAAAAAACAAAAAAGCTCTCGACAATACCTGGTGAATTATGTGAAGAAGTACTGTGCAAAATTTCAAAGCGATTGGTCCAGTAGATTTTGAGTTATCGTGCACACGGACTTCAAATATGACAAGTCTCAGAAAAACGGTTTGAAAAACGCAGAAGAGTTTGGTCGCTTAGCGCTCATTGCACATAAGTTTGAGAACACTTCTCGATTGCATAAAAATCTGAGAAAATTCATGCATATTAAAGGTACTCAAAAGATTAATTCTGCATAATAATAATTCCAAAATGTTATTAACAAAATGATGAAAAAAAAAATTAGTCAACAAATTTCCCCGCAACCCAATTTTTTTTCGTGATTCGTTCATTTTTCTGAATACGTATGAATTTTTTCAGATTTTTCAATTATCTTTGAATTTTTAGAAATTCAAAATAAAACTCGATAATTTTCTTATACTCACTCAAAGTCGTCGATGCCAGGTCCGTAGAGCAAAAGGCTTCCATCAAGATGATCGAGAGCATCTTTTTGCGTTTGTCTACGCAAAACTCATAAACATAACTCATAAACATAAACTCAAAAAACATAGCGGGACCGGAACAGGCCCGTTTATCAAGAAATTTATTCGGGGTCGAAAAATACAATAGCGCGCCGCGCAGCTGCCGCCCAGGTATAAAACCCGGAATGGAGCAATAGACGCTCAAATACTCATAACTTCGTCAATTTTACTCCGATCGACTTGAAATTTTAACACAATATTCTTGATATATTATGCATTCATTTAAAACATTTAAAAAAAATTTTTTTTTTAAATTTCAATACTTTACCCCGCCCTTAATTACTACTATCGTACACTTGTTTTTGACACAGCCCTCGTCAACACTTTGGAACACATTTTTTATGGAAAACTCCAGTTGTTTTGGATTTTCACGATGGGATCTGGTGGATTGCTTTCGTTTATTCAACCTGGAAAACAGCATTGTCATTTAAAGAAAAAAACAAACTCACTCTGTACTGCACTTCGACATAGATATTTGATGTCCATGTTTTGTATTTTGCTGTACATCGAGCACGTATCGAACAAGACCCCGCAGATAAGGGATGTTTTTCAAAAATTGAATCCATGTCAGCCCTGGCTGTGAGATCTGTTGTCCGCATAGTTCGAATAGACCACAACAATATGGAAGTACGTTGTGTTCGATATTGAATCAATTTGACACGTGGCATCGAGCTTATACTCGTTCTTCCCAATACACTTTGCCTACTCGAGTTGCGTAAAGGTGAAGAAAAACATGTCGGTTTTGATGCAATTCTTAAAACGATAGTTCGCCCGACCGGACAAAACATATTTTGTACGTTGAAAAAAATAACTTTGCTGATAATAATTCCTCATTTTTTTTGCTTGAATTCCATTATTTTTGCTTTCCATTCCATGCAAAAACAATGGATTTATTTTTACCACACCTAACGTGATTATCCCATTGGAATTTTCACAAGGGCCAAATTGGAGAGTCGAATCGAAGCCTTTCGTTTCTCATTGGATCACAAGCTTGCTTGTTCTTAATTGAACGAATACATCGGGAAAATCGATGTCTATCTCGTTGAAACAATCCAGTGTGGCTATTTATGACTTTCGTCGCCAAACACGAGCCAGCTTGGCTTCAATAATTGAAGAAAGGAAACATTATTATCGCAGGTTTTTGTCTTGGCCATCCTCGTCTCATTAAATCTTTACAGCCACAAAAGTGTGTCATCTCATCGTGAAAACGCTTGCTCGCGACAATCCAATAATCCAATCCATAATAGGGGCTATATGTTGGTCCGTAATAAACTGCTGCTTTCAAACAAAAACCGTGCCCGAATAAAATTGTTCAAGTATGTGAAAGTGGATAATAAAGGGACTCGTAATGATTTGCGGACTGGACGACTGGTGCTTATCCGTCAAAGTCAATTTTAAATCATTTCCGTGAAGAATGGAGCATCATCGTGGCCAGCGGAGGCTAGCCAAGGGCTACGACAATTCGAAGAGAGGTGCCGAAGAATCCGAATGAGGAAGAAACATGTGAATAAAATGTGCGTGGTAGCTTGGAAGGGGAAAAAAAACAAAGGCCTTTATCTCTTGTATGCTCAATGTGAGCGACGCGAACGAATTAGGAAGACACGACAATATTGTGATTGATCGCTTTCGGCGTACACGCCGTTAGATCATCTGTTATCGTGGTCATCGTGACCCCAGATATTGCCCCAATGTGAATCGGAATCGCGACGTTTTTCAGTTGTCACCATCAAAATGGGGAATGGTATGAACAAGGTACGTAAAATAATCAGAGCATGTTCATATATACATATGAATCGAATAATCATTAAGGCGGGATTCTACTTTGAAACCATGAAAAAAACGCTATTTTCGTGAATTTTTTCTGAGAATACTATTAAAGATATCGATATGGGGTTTAAACTGTTCAATAAATACACTCTTTAAGTACATAAAAAAAAAAATTTTATGTATTTTATTCATTTTTTGTACACGTAAAATATGTTTAAAGCCAACGCCTCGAAAAGCAGGTACCGTTGCCGTGGTCGTGAAATCTTCCCGACGGATGGTTTGAAACAAAAAAATCAAATAGTTTCATGTTCAGTATGTCTTCAGGAACCGACCTAACTAGAATATTTTATATACGTGCAAAATTAACAAAATGGCGGCTAAAATACGAAAAAAAAAATGCGTTTTTTTGGGTCTTTTTTTGCAATAAAAAAATAGTTCTAATCAAAATTTTAAGTTGATTGTAGTTAGGTCGGTTGGTACACACATATAGAATATGTGTTCCAAATTTCATAAGGATCGGTTCAGTACTTTTTGAGTTATCACGACCACGGTACTTGAAAATGTCGTTTCGAGAAAAACGCGTTTAAAGTTTTGGTGAGTGATAAATCGTAGAAAAAATTATCTTACCCTCAATCAGCGATGCCTGGGCCATATAATATGCCTTCGACGTGTTCCAGGTGGGTGTTTTCATCCAATTTAGCCTTTTCAAAGTTTCAAAGTAGAATCCCGCCTTAAAGGATTATTTATTCATTAATGTCTATATACACTAGTGGAAGTAATTCTGGACACTTTTGATAGAAATGAGCTTTTTTGATATTTACGCAGAAATTCTGTTACGCCCAAATGATACCGCAATTTTTTATTTCAAGCTATAATGTTTCTGCTTAATATTTGGCTTGATAACCTACTTTTATAAGAATATAAAATATAAGTGATTATAACGTAAAAAAGATCATGAAGATATATGAATTTTTTATTTATGAATATATATATATATATTAGGGTGGCACAATTTTAAGCTCTGTCTTTTTCCTTTTCTCTCCATTCAATTATCTTATGTAAAGAAAAAAAATTATTATTGCGGAAACTGCCAGTAGTCAAAAAATATTTAGAGGTCGCTCAAGCCTCCCAAAGACTCAATTTTTTTTTCATTCTTTTTCACTCAAAACTCAATTTTCGATGTTTTTTTCGTTGACTTCTCGCCTATGAATGTTACGCTTTATAAGTTTTAAATTAACCTCGCGAGAGCTCTAACCGGCCAATAAATATACAGTGGTCGCTCAAAATTTCCGAAATTCAGAATTTCCGTTAAAAAATAAATCTCGCATGCACTATAATCCCTTGCAGCATAAAAACAAAATAACCAGTGAAGTGTTACATTATCTGAATAATTTGTTATAATAATTTGTAACAAACAGCAATTAGACGATATGCGTTATTATGTGTCATTGTATTATGGCATCGCTCGCCATAGAGTACACTGGTCCGCAGTTTGACTAACGAGACCAACTGTGAGACGCATTACGATGCGCGGAAAACAGCTGCCATTTCAGTTTTATGAATAAAACGACCTATAATTTAGTTTACGGACAAGAGTTTTAAAGAATTATTTTACGAGAACAAAGATTATACTTCTTGGGTTAGAAGCGTGAGGTAAATTTTAAAAATCTATTTATAAAAAAAAAAGGATTAATTGTTTCGAAAATGTTACAAAGCGTCAAACTTATGAGTGAGAAGGGTAAAAAAAAATTGGCGAGAATTGGAAATTTCGAAGCTCTTGAGCAACCACTAAATATTCATTGGCCGGCTAGAGCTTTCGCGAGGTTAATTTAAAAATTATAAAGCGTACTATTCATGGGTGAGGAGTGGACGAAAAAAATCGATTTTTTAATGAAAATTAGAATTTTTCGGAGGCTTGAGCGACCTCTAAATATTTTTTGACCGCTCGCAGCTTTCGCGATATATATTTTTTCCTTCAAAGAAGATAATTGGATGGTGAGAAAAAGGAAAAAACAGAGCTCAGAGTTACGTCACCCTAATATATATGTATATATATATATAAAGATTATTTACTAATTGATCTTAATAAATCTGAATCTTGATCTTGGATCGAGCCATGTGTTATCGGGCCTCCAGTTTACCCTAATGGTGAAAATTTACCAAAATTTAAAGAAAACAATTTTTTCCTATGCTCTTATCAAGACAGCAAACATTTCTGGTGAATTTCTAGTTTCTAAGCGACCCAAGTCAGTTCTATGTCTTCCATCCTACTTCCCTACGCACCAAAATTAAGGCGCTGAAAACAAATGGTGTATATTTTTGAGTAACGACAACGCGGTAGGTAGGAATGATATAGGAGGTCAGAAAAAAAAGGCGAATTATTTCGTTTCGATCGCTCGCTGCGTTGCGTTAGTGACGTAGTGATATCCGGACTGGGACATACGGCGCCGTCTCGATTGGCGACCCGCCAGCAGAACGTAGAACGTCAGTTAGGGTGATCCACAAGAAAATAGCGTAATTCAACTGGCAAGAACCACTGTTGGTTTGATTGTCGAAAATACACGGATAAAAGACAGTCGCTTCGACTGAACCGACGTCTCCAATGGAAATCTACGCCTTGTACTTTATCTGGTATTTTATAAACCTATGACTTCACTGTTCGTTCTGTGTCCTCTTTTTTCTTGGCACTTATCGATTTAACAATCACCAATGTTGCCGCTGCCTGTACTTCGACTTCGTCAATGCAGTTGGTCGTGTCGTCGCAGCTCGTGAGCAAGCAATATTCGAATTGTCGTTGCGTTTTTCAACCTCATCCTTATCGTATGTAATGATGATAAACGTGATCGCACAAGTACTCGTACGTATATTCAAACGAATACGTACGAAAATTTAAGGGGTTACCCCCACTTGCGATTTTGAAAAAATCGATTTTTTTATTGCATTTTTTTGAAGTATAAGTATCTGAGAATATGTCCTGAAAATTTCAAGTCGATCCGAACAAAATTGACTGAGATATCAGCGTTGAAAGAGAAGAATCCGTGAATTGAAGAACTGAAATTGAAACTTTAAACGCGTTTTTCTCAAAATGGCATTTCTGAAGTCGGTGACCAAGATTACTCGAACACTAATGAACCGATCTTCTTGAAATTTTGCAGGCTTATTTAATACATAAAAATGTAGTCTTTAATCGTTCGATTTTTTTTTTCGAAAAAAAATGGCCGTTTTATAGCCAAAAAACGGCCGTTTTTTTACGTTAAAATCGAACCATTAACTTTGACTGTCCGCCATTTTGTGAAAAATGAATATTTTTTAAAATCCTTCGATTAAAGACTAGTTTATACTTATATTTGACTAAATCCATCCGCATTTTTTTTTCGGATGATCCACTTCGCCGCAATGTTGGTCACCGCAAACCGTGTATATAAAAACATTATTTCATTGACGGCCATTTGCCACTAAACAATGTAATATTTTTCAATAAAAAAATTACTGAAAGTTCTTCAAGATGTGTTCTTTAAGATGGTATATTGATCGATTAAAAAAGTTTTGTAGTTTTCTTTGAAAAAATTCATGAAAAAGGCCTTTTTTTGCGCTACAAGTGGGGGTAACGCGTTAAGGTAATCGGAATCCTTGAGACGACGTGCTGCACGAGTTGTACTTCTCAACCGATTAGTTTGGTAAGGAGACGGACACCTGGAAGCGTCGAAAGAGCTACTTTTCGGACTTTTTGGGCAAACTATTGGAGATATTAGATCGGTGACTTTTGGAGTACATTTTGAGGAAAGTGCGCGACTCTTAACATAAAAAAGAACGCAGCAGGAAAGACGGTATCGGCCTTTAAAAAATGATCTAACACGGCACTTTTTACCTCCGCCAGAAATCGAATTGAAAAAATGCAAAGTAGTATATTAAAACAGATAAATCACGACCGATGCAAAAAATATAAATAGTTTTTTGACAAACCAGCAGGCATTTGAATTTTCAATAGCGATTTACAAAGTGACATATCCAAGAATCATTAAAAAAAAGTCAGCGAAAAATCGTAAAAATAAAATTCAGTTAAGAATCGTGAACCAAACGTATGCGTTGGTTGCTAAAGCGTGAGATTTCTTGGCTGCGTGACATCTGACCCGACGGCAAAATATCCGTGACAAAAAATCCGCGACAAAATATCCGAAAGACAAAATGTCCTCAGGACAAAACATCCGCGAGACAAAATCCTAAATCTCGTCCACCACATCAACGGGGTCGCGCGCAAAAAACCTTGGGTGTTTTGCGTGCCAAAACACCAAACACCAAAAACAAACAAAACACCAAAAACACCAAACAAACAAAGCGCCCAACAAACACATACAAACACCTCAACATTTAATTACCGACAGCGGATATAATATCAGCATCCAACCCAAACAAACCCAAACAAACCACCTAACAACACCAAAAACACCAAACCAATACCCAACCAACACCAAAAATACCAAACAAAACACCAAACAAACACCTCAACATTTAATTACCGACAGCGGATATAATATCGGCAGATATTTTGTCTTGCGGATATTTTGTCACGAGGATATTCTACCTTTATTTATATATATATATATTTTTCATTTTTATGGATACTTTTTGTGCCCCTTCCGTCTTAGATTTTCGAATGCACTGTCCAGTCTTCGGTGCTCCTAAGCCACGCTCAAGACAGTTGCACTATCCTGAGTGGCGCAACGCCCTCGTCACAATGAACGCCCAAGGCTCTGACTTTGTATTTTTTCGAATTTTTACTTGTCCTCTGCACTGGACCGACTATATTGAGATTTAAAAACACTCACAAATCCCGTAATTTATTTTTTGCACACCGCTGTGTAAGCTGCATAAACATACGAAGAGTCAGGCCTGCTAAGCCGCCGCCAAGATCGTAAGAGAAGCTTGTCCTTTATAGAATCGGCAGTAGCGACCTTCCCGCGAGAGCGATTGCGCCACGGGCCATCTGGCGGAGCTTTCGGAAGACGTCGCGTCCCACTGCTCCGCCAGAAGATCCGTAGGAGATTGTCTCGAAAAAGGGGCCGCAAGCATAATGAGAGTACACCACGAAACAGTGCTGGGCAAAATTGTAATAAAAAATTAACAATTACAAATTACTAAAGGTAATTTGTAATTAAATCGTATTCCATTAAAATTAATTTTAGTAACAATAATTGAATCGGAGTTCATTGAAATTATTTACGATAATTGCAATTGAATTAGAGTCCATTGAAATTATTTCCAGTAATTGTAATTGAATTGGAGTTAATTCAAATTACATTGAGTCATTTTAATTAAGTCGAAGTTCATTAAAATTACTTTCAGCGATTGTAATTGAATCAGAAATCATTACAATTATTTTCAGTGATTGTAATTAAATCAGAAGTTATTAAAATTACTTTCAGTAATAGTAAACCACGCAATGTGGTTTCATTAGATTTTTTTTGCTTGAGAGAATTCTATGCATCGAAATGAATATCTCGTTTTTTTTCGTACAAACGAAGCTTTTTTATACAATGTTTTACAAAAATATTGTATAAAAAATAATTTTAGCGAAATTTAAGTTGCGCCATTCGAAAGAGCGGCCTTGAAAAGAGTCGACAAGGCACTTTAGGAATTTTTTCCCCGACATTTTCATGGCAAATAATCACGTCGAAAAGAAGACTTGTGAAAAGTGTCTTTGTGACGTTACAGGGTTAATCGTAAGAAAATTGTAATTGATATAAAAAAGTAACAATTTTCCCAAGTAATTGTAATGAATAATACAAAAAATACTATTTTTTCCAGTAATTGTAATTGATAACGGAAAAATGACAATTCCTTCAAGTAATTGCAATTAGCAGCAAAAAATTACAATTTTTTCAAGTAATTTCATTTGGCAACAAAAAAATTACAATTATTTCGAGTAATTGTAGTCGATAATCACAAAATTACCATTGTTTATAGTAACTGTAATTGATCGATGAAAATTTATAATTGTTGCCCGTAATTGTAATTAGTGACTAAATAGTGCAGTTATTTACAGTAATTGTAATTTACGGATAATGAAATTACAAAAGTAATGCCTGCTGCCCAATTCTGCTACGAAATATCTACCTCAAGGCCGATGGAGACCACAGAGTTTTGTTGAAATTCCACCCATGGAGAATTGGAACACAGTTCTAGACTTGCGTCGACTATACTTGGCGACTTTTCCCTACAGTTACTGTGTTTTCGCAGCCCGCTTATTCCAGTCATAACAACGTGCTATGACTTTCTATCGAAGGAAAACCGGTGTAAAAGCGCCACGTAGGAGCACTAATTGACCGGGTCTCACAAACTGATCGATATACGTCAACATTACATATACGCGCATTTTCCGTATACGTGTTCCATGCCATACGATATTAACATTACGCCTATCGCTCGTCTATTATTCGTCAATTCGACGTGTACTGAATTTTGCATCACGTATAGGTGAACATAAGAGTGGCATGCATCTATATATGTATACAACGTACATAGGGAGAAACCACGCGGTGCGAGTTCACGATGGGACACCACTATGTCATGATAATCGCAAACGCCAAGCCTTTGCTCGCGCTCAGACGACACAGCAACAGTCGTGATTCTGAAAACTCATCGAGTGTCGGCTGGTGATTGATTCGAGTTATTCCAGCCCATTTGCCTGTTCGATTATCGATTGCCTATTTACCTACAATGGATATACGGTAGTATATTTATCCACGGAATATTTCAACGGGTTTTGCCTAGTGTTAATAGTCGAAAAAAGCTCATTTTTGGGATTCGTTTAGAAAATCGTGATGATAAATATCTCTTCAAAAGTCAGATATTTGAAAAAGTATCATCGGAAGAATACCCTGTGATTTTTTGTGTGAAATATTTAATTTTCGTTCTTTGCGGTGAAAAATGCCATTCTGAACCACGTTGTCTAATATTTTAAGGGGGGATTGTCTTTTTTTTTCGCAAAATTTACCGCTTTTTGGGAATTTTTTTGTGAAGAAAGTATACAACGGAAAACTTGTGAAACTTGGCATATAGTTTTATTGATCTGTTTACTACATACAAAAAAATTTTTAAACAATTTCATCAAAAAATCCGCCTCCCACCCCCCTCGACGCGCGATGGTCCTTTTTTGACGGTGTGCACGATTACAGCCTTCACGTTCATCCTGCAACAAAAACCCAAAAAGCATTTTACTTTAGACACATATAGCTATCGTTCGATGAAGGGAAAAAAAAAATTGACGATTTGGTGACGTTTTGAACTTGAAGTATCGATTTTTCGAAAAAAATTGATCGATTTTTTGTTATAAATAAAAAACTATTAAACGTATTGCTTTTTTGCTTCATCAAACGATAGCTATATGTGTCTAAAGTAAAATGCTTTTTGGGTTTTTGTTGCAGGATGAACGTGAAGGCTGTAATCGTGCACACCATCAAAAAAGGACCATCGCGCGTCGAGGGGGGTGGGAGGCGGATTTTTTGATGAAATTGTTTAAAAATATTTTTGTATGTAGTAAACAGATCAATAAAACTATATGCCAAGTTTCACAAGTTTTCCGTTGTATTCTTTCTTCACAAAAAAATTCCCAAAAAGCGGTAAATTTTGCGAAAAAAAAAGACAATCCCCCCTTAAAAAACACAGATTTCGTTAGTATATCAGCTTATCCTATGATTAAGGATGTTGAGTCCCTATGAAACATGTTAATGTTAATTTTTCAATAAATAGCTTCTTAATCGTCATGATATTTTTACACGACCTCCTGAATACTTCATGTAAAAACATACCAAATTTTCAGAATTCTATCATCATTACTTCAACCTCCTTAAGGGTTGCAATAAAAAATGATAAGAAAATTCGGAAAATTTGGTATGTTTTTGTATGAAGTATTTAAGAGGTCGTGTTAAAATTTCACGACGATTAGGAAGCTCGTTATTAAAAAATTAACATTTTGTTAAGAACAATTTTTAAAAGAAATAAAAAAAAATTTATCAATAAACTTCGTTTTGTTTCCGTTGCTTTCAGTATATTGTAGATATTGTAAAATTGAGAGGTCAAAAAAAAAAGCTTATTGCAAAGTTACATCAGTTTCCATAAAACAACATTGAATTTGTGAATGTTAATTGTTCAATAACGAGCTTCCTAATTGTCGTGAAATTTTTACACGACCTCTGAAATACTTCATACCAAAACATACCAACTTTTCAGAATTTTATCATCATTTGCGATTTGGGACTCAACATCCTTAATGCAAGGAATTTCCGAACTATCGAATTAAAAAATAAATGACGCGCGTTAGAAGTGAGAGTCTTGATTTTTTTTTAATTGACATTTTTCGTTCATCAAATCGAAAGCACACACCGGAAATAAATCATTCGATCAAATATTATATTTTTACATCGAGAAAAGCTCTAAAAGTCTCAGAAAGATCGATGCAGTAGTGTTTGAAATATTTTTCTCTCCGACTTTGAAAACGTACTTTTGAGAAAAAAGATGATATACTATCAAAATATATTTTGATTTAAAAAAAGGTGTTTTCTCGATCTTTACTTTCAAGCCTCTTAATCAAATTCAGATAATAAAAAAAACGATCGTACCTCAAAATCATTATAAAAATTCAGATCTATAAATTTAAAAAGGAATTTCCCGGTTCTTTGAAATTCGGCGGTATCTTTCCGATTTCGGCATACGCGGGCCGATTCTTTGCATGATTCTTGAAGGTTGCCATTCCGGCCGATTTTTCATAGATTTGAAAAACGCTGGAAAAAATCGTTATCGAATATTTGTTGGAGAAAATGATTGTGCATAAAATGGCTGATAAAGAATCTATCATTAACCCTGCGGGTCAAACAAAATATCATAAGCGACATATCGCGATTGCGAAGGTTGATCCGGGCTCGAATATTCCATGTACGTAAAAAGAAACGTTCACGTGACGGTTTTGCACATGCGATAATAATCCATTGCCCTCTTTCGCGTGAACGCGTGTCCACATACGCTCTATTAATACTTAATCGTATGACAATAACTTTTTTCCCAGCTAGATATATAGGGCGTTCCATATTAATTTGTATAACGAAGTTGATCGGAAAAATAAAGTCGTCGGGAAAAATGTTTCGTACGAAAGTTTTCCGGCCGTTCGGGAGAGGAGGGAATATTCTATGGGAATAAACGCACCGTCTCGTATGTTAAATCACATTGAACAGTTTTTGTTCCATGCAAATAAGCGAATTTCGAGTTACTGAATTGAAATATACAGCGTTATGGTGCGGTAAAAAATGGGGTGAGTGAATTTTTTTTACATTACTTCGGAGAAAGATTCTGTAGGTAGAAATTGTTTGGGTTTGTTTGGGTTTACTTGACAAAGCTTGACTGAGGAATTTAAGGATGTTGAGTCCCGAATCGCAAATGATGATAAAATTCTGAAAATTTGGTATGTTTTTGTATGAAGTATTTCAGAGGTCGTGTAAAAATTTCACGACAATTAGGAAGCTCGTTATTGAACAATTAACATTCACAAATTAAATGTTGTTTTATGGAAACTGATGTAACTTTGCAATAAGTTTTTTTCTTGACCTCTCAATTTTATGATATCTACAATATACTGAAAGCAACGGAAACAAAACGAAGTTTAGTGATAAATTTTTTTTTATTTCTTTTAAAAATTGTTGTTAACAAAATGTTAATTTTTTAATAACGAGCTTTCTAATCATCGTGAAATTTTGACATGACCTCTTAAATACTTCATACAAAAACATACCAAATTTTCCGAATTTTCTTATCATTTTTTACTTCAACCCTTAAGGAGGTTGAAGTAATGATGATAGAATTCGGAAAATTTGGTATGTTTTTACATGAAGTGTTCAGGACGTCGTGTAAAAATTTCATGACGATTAAGAAGCTATTTATTGAACAATTAACATTAACATGTTTCATAGGGACTCAACATCCTTAAAATATTTCCGAGATACCGAAATGAATTTTCTTATGCATTGACAGTACCCCTGAAGCAATGCTCGTATTCAATTTAGAGCCTCGATGTTCAGTTTTTATAAAATGTAGAATTTGAGAAATTTGAAAATTTTAGTGACTCCTTCAGTTACTTAAATGTTGACACGTCGCAATTGAATTCCTTCGCACAATTAGAGCGTCATTGATGGTTGGTTCGTATTGAAAAAGAGTGCAATCGCTCGAGAGGTTTAGATTTTCAAAAAAATGTAATTTTGAAAAATGCAATGCGCGATAAAATACTACGCACTAAAAAAATGGCTCGCTCGTAGAAAAAACATCGTTCACGAGGTTTTTCCTATGAGCGAGCGAAGATGCGAAAACGAGGTGCAGGTTTTAGAATTGAAAATGCTTTTAAAACTGTATATGGGACATTCCACGTCTTTTCACCTTGACCGTGACCCCGACGATTTTTGTTTTTCTGATTTTTTTTTTGCAAAATTGTACTCCATGAAAAGAATATCCACACCAATTTTCAGATTTGTATGTCTTCTCTTTTAGGAGTTATAATTTTTCAAAAATGTCCATTTTGGAAGTTTTTGAAACGTTTAAACGCTGACAACTCTTGAACTAATTGAGATATCGACAAATGTCACTATATAATTTTTTTTCATTTTAAAGCATACTTTCGGTAAAACGTATAAAAAAAGATCGATTATGAATGGTAACGTTTTTTTGCCTCTTAAAACTTTTTTAAAGATGATGGCCTTTTTTTTATTTTTTTTGTAAATCTAAAATAGAGTGATCCGTTCCTTCTATTTTTTTCGACTTTATCATATTTTTTTGAGAAGATTTTTATCATTTTAACCACCAATAATTCTAAATTTTGCTGATTGATGATTTTCTGATTTCCAATTCGGCTTCGTCGGGTCTGAAACGGTTAATTTTTACTATGTGCTGAATTTAACGAAAAAAAATGTTTTTTTAATCCAAAATCATTTTTTTTCGTTAAATTCGGATACCGTTAAATTCTTAAACCCAAACACATAAAAAATAAACCATTTCAAACCCGTCGAAGCCGAAAAGGAAATCACAAAATCATTAATATCATTATTGGAGATTAAAATGATAAAAATTTTCTCAAAAAATATCATTAATTCGAAAAAAGAATACAATAAAAAATGGGCCCACGGTAAGGCTAGTTTTAAAAAATCATAGTATGAGTCACCCTATACAGAAGTTTTTGAAATAAATAAAAAAAAGGCAGTCGTCCTAAAAAAATAGTTTCCACTTTAGAGGCCAAAAAACGTTGACATTGATAATTGATCATTGTTTCATATTTTTTAACGAAAGTATGCTTCAAAATGAAAAAAATAAATAAACAGTGACATTTATCGATATGTCGATTAGTTCAGGAGTTATCAGCGTTGAAAATTTTCCAAAACTTCCGAAATCGACATTTTTTGGAAAATTATAACTCCTAAAAGAGAAGAGAGAAAAATCGAAAAGATTGGCGTGGATATTCCTTCCATAGGGTACAAAATTTTACAAAAAAAAATCAGGAAAACCAAAAGCAAAAATGACTGGATTCGCGGGCTAGGTGAATCGGCCTGGAATGTCCCATATGTTTGTTAAGGTAGGCTGAGTATAGGGGTTGAGTTAGCTGCATGTCACACGAAACTAACGCAACCCCACTCCACTGCCACTGCGTTGTAGTAGAGTTGGGGGAACTGCGACATGCTGAATGGCTAAATGGCTGTGATCGGTCGAAAAATGTTCTCTACCCACCTGATTCTAATCTTGTTATTAATTTAAAAATTATATTACCTGAATGTTTCGAATTTTTTTTTTGATCATAAAAACCTGACTCCATTTTCAATGCAATAAAATAGTTGCACTTTGTGTAATATCTGTAGATTTTTTAAAAAGTTTTGCGATAACACCATTTCATTGTTTTTGCTTTAAAGACCCAATATCGCAACCGCGATGGTACACCTCAAGTGAGGTAAACAGAGTTCAAACGGTATTTCACCTGAACTTTTCAACTCCCGCCATCTTAAGGTGGCAAGAGTTGGAAAAATTGTAAACTAACTGATAAATAAAATAAATAAAATAATAAAAAAAAGAACAGGAATTGAAAAAATAACAGAACAAAAGTATAAATACCAAAATTTGGTCATTTTTCGTGTTCTTTTACAATGCCTTTAACGGGTTACCCCCACTTGCGATTTTGAAAAAATCGATTTTTTTTATTGCATTTTTTTGAAGTATAAGTATCTGAGAATATGTCCTGAAAATTTCAAGTCGATCCGAACAAAATTGACTGAGATATGAGCGTTGAAAGAGAAGAATCCGTGAATTGAAGAACTGAAATTGAAACTTTAAACGCGTTTTTCTCAAAGTGGCATTTCTGAAGTCGGTGACCAAGATTACTCGAACACTAATGAACCGATCTTTTTGAAATTTTGCAGGCTTATTTAATACATAAAAATGTAGTCTTTAATCGTTCGATTTTTTTTTTCAAAAAAAAAATGGCCGTTTTATAGCCAAAAAACGGCCGTTTTTTTTCGTTAAAATCGAACCATTAACTTTGACTGTCCGCCATTTTGTGAAAAATGAATATTTTTTAAAATCCTTCGATTAAAGACTAGTTTATACTTATATTTGACTAAATCCATCCGCATTTTTTTTTCGGATGATCCACTTCGCCGCAATGTTGGTCACCGCAAACCGTGTATATAAAAACATTATTTCATTGACGGCCATTTGCCACTAAACAATGTAATATTTTTCAATAAAAAAATTACTGAAAGTTCTTCAAGAAGTGTTCTTTAAGATGGTATATTGATCGATTAAAAAAGTTTTGTAGTTTTCTTTAAAAAAATTCATGAAAAAGGCCTTTTTTTGCGCTGCAAGTGGGGGTAACGCGTTTTTACATTGCTATGAATTGCGTATTTTTTTAAATTGCGATTGTTCTCTTCCTCGCTGACTGAGTTGACCGTTTCGAAAGCTGCTACTTTTTGAAAATGGCCAATGGAACCTTCGAACAATGTACTAAATGTTGCCGAAAAGTCACGCACACACACACACACACACACACACACACACACGCACTTATTACATGTATAGGAAAATGGTTGCGAAATTGAACCACCATTTCAATTCTAATGTATCGCTTGAAAAAAAAAATGACCACGACTAATTCCATTCGATTGTCCACTTAAGCCGTTTTTGCAGTAGGCCAATAAGATCGTCCGAGTGGGAATGATTGCCATTCGAAGAACAGCAGGCATTCCGAATTTGCCTTTTGCCACGTGTTTGCGTTATTCCGTTTATTGGACGTACGATGTGCCATTATTTTTTATATACAAAACGAAGTGCCGAAAAATTGAAAGCTAAATGTACCATACACGTGTTTGGGTACGAAGCGTTACAGCAACAAATTGCTTCGACAAAATCTAATTAAATCTCGTTGCGTTACAAATGTTTATGGATTCAACGTGCCACGAGGTCTGTGCAGCGTCCTTCTTTTTTATCTAAAGAGTTTGATGGAGCGAGAACGTGAGAGATGAACGAACCGAGTGCAGTATCAATGTGGTCAATAAAGGGAACTGGCTGCGAACAGCTAATTGAACGATTGACCGACCAATCTTTTTTTTATCGCCTATATGTGAATGTAATTGCTGTAGTAATGTCAATAGTTAAACAATAACAGTAAAAAATGTATTCACCAATACTGTGTCTGTATGTGAGTCAGTCTGAAAAGTATCGAGAGCACGTACCTGATCCTAAAGCGAATCTGATGCAAATAGTAACGCGTATCACTATCAATAACGTGCAGGACTGATAAAAAGAAATATCGGCTAAAATAATAGATTTATAAAGATTCTGCAATAATCGTAAGCCCACCGTGAAACGAAAAAGTGGGTTTTTATTGTTGCAAAATAATAAAAAATAATACGAATTTCGAACGTGAAGACTTTCCACAGGTATTCATCGTATTATCCAGAGTTTAACATTCAAATAGAATTTTTAATCCATCACGATGTTTTTACAAACGTCTGTTCCTCCGAGCAACAATTATCGACACGTCGGGGCAAATTTCTATCAACGTCAAAATTATCGTACACGAGCAATTTCCAGTTACGAAGAAAGTTCCACGAGTTTATCGAAAACTTCGTAACCCATGGGTACGTTTTCGGTCAAAGCGCCAACATCGTCATCAGCCTCGTTAATTCGTCCTCGACGATACGATTGCACCGGTCCCTGCCGGTTGATTTTTCCATCCCTCTTCGAGTACGATGAGCTTACTTTTCTCCTAGCGTTGCCTCGTTTGATGCACTTTTTCTTGCTTCTCTTCAACGGCGCGTCTTCGTCCATTTTTCGACGCGAAGCTACAGGATACGGTTGCCGATGGTGATCCCATTTTGGAGTCGTGACGGTATTTTCGCGAATGGACGACAGTTCCGTTATGGTCATTGTCGTCGCAGGTGATGTTGTCGTTGCTTCGGTTCTCGTCGTCGTTGCTTCGGGCGTGGTCGTCGTTGGTTCGGGAGTCGTCGTCGTTGCTTCGGGCGTCGTCGTCGTTGCTTCGGGAGTCGTCGTCGTTGCTTCGGGCGTCGTCGTCGTTGCTTCGGGCGTCGTCGTCGTTGCTTCGGGAGTCGTCGTCGTTGGTTCGGGCGTCGTCGTCGTTGCTTCGGGCGTCGTCGTCGTTGCTTCGGGAGTCGTCGTCGTTGCTTCGGGAGTCGTCGTCGTTGCTTCGGGCGTCGTCGTCGTTGCTTCGGGAGTCGTCGTCGTTGCTTCGGGAGTCGTCGTCGTTGCTTCGGTGGTCGTCGTTGCTACAATTTCTTCGTTCTCCTCTCTTTTTCGTCCTTTTTTCTTGCAGGAACAACAATTTTTGCAGCACCGTTGCTTCGGCAAAATATCCGACGAGTCCTCATCGTCCGCAAGCCCGCTATTTTCTTTATCGTATTTCACAAGAGTCTTCGCCAAAACGCGATCGAAATTGCGGGTTAAACTTTTGCGACGATCGCTCGTGAGATTCTTCAACTTTGCAATTATCGACGCAGCCTTAATCTCGAGATTTTTCAAGCTTCGCTCCTCCTCATTTTCCGTCGTTGTATCGGAAACCGGGCCGGTCTCGTTGTCCCTCTTAGCCTCATTATCTTCGAGTGCACGCGGTCGATCACTCGACAAATCTTTTCTCCCTCTATTCTTCGCTCGTCCGGACTTTTTGCTCCGCGTCGGAAATTCCGTAGAGGGCTCGGTGGTTTTTGACATTTCCGGCTTTCGAGTGGTGACCAACGATTTCCTCACGGCAGTGTCCTTGATATCTTTCGTAATTTCATCGAAATCGGAGGACCCGCGTCCGGTCGATTTTCCATTTATTCCTGACGAGATTTTCGGACCTGTCAACTTTTTGCTCGACTGCCCCGGGCTCGGAGCTTCTTCGTCGACGAACAAACCTCGAGTTTGCGGTAACTCGTTTCTCGCTCGCTTCTCAGGCGGCGTTTCGTTCGTTCGCGATTTCACGTCGATCCGTTCACTCGCGTGCCGATCAACGTCGTCCAATAATCCACGCTGAAGAATCTCCACCGTCGAGATCGGTGGATTTCCGGTGATCGGGAACGTCGACGGTGACTCGCCGGAAATTTCGCGGTTTCTCGATACGAACACGATTATCGATGATATCAGGATCGATCGTTCAAATTTCATCGTAGAACGGTTTTTTTTTCTTCTTTGTTCTTCGTCGGAACGAAATTTCGTCGAGAGATCGATTCGTTACACTTTCTTCTTAATTGATTTTATCGTCAATTTGTTATACGCTGAGAGGAAATTCGAGAACCGAACGAGAGAAGTATTTCGTCGTTCCGGCCCGTCCGACCGTCCTTTCTCGTCTCGTTCGACGAACGTCGATAGGCGAGACGTACGAGAGACGTAAAAAACGAACCGAAAAAAATCAACATTCGTTCTTACGATGATTGATAAGACGCTTGGAGAATCGAGTGTGCCGAATTCGCGACTGATATCTAAACGGAATAAGTTTTCCGGCAGCAAATTCATAAATCCTCTCCAGTCGATGTGCTCTGTCCAAGGAAAAAGATACCGAAGAAAAAAAAACGTCGTATACGCGCGAGTCTCGCGGAGTACGAATAAACGATCGGCTGCTAGGACAGCGCAAGTGAAATTCCAATTGAACGATTCGCCCAGCCCCGAGAGAAGAGTAATTGCAACGATAGACATAAAATCTCGGACGCAGGATGGAATTCTGTCGAAGCGGGACGAATTCGTCGTGCTCGCACGACTTCTTTGTGGTTGATACGCTCTTCTGCCGAGAACGTATGACACTCCAATTGCCAATCGGATGTACGAAAGGGGAAAAAATGCTTTATGTGCCGAAATATAACGAATATTGTACAAATAAAAGATAAGCTAATAAAATTGAGAAATAGAGAATGATTTTGCTCCACGTTATTTTCGTCATTCGGATATACGTCGAACGAAGAATTGATCGGGGTACCCGAGTCGAAATTTAGACCCTCCTTTGAATGCTCGAGAACCTATTTCCTTTGTAACGCACAGACCGCCGCCCTCCTTTGACTCCCCTTGAACCTATATGGAGAAATTTGCACCGTTGGCGACCCTCCTTTAGCCCTACTGAACCTTCTATTCAACCTCCTGAGCCTCCTTTGGGCCTATGGGCGGAGGGCAGCATATTGAAGTAGGCTTAAAGGAGGGTTAGTAGGGTCAGAAGAGGTTTAAAGGAGGGCTAGGAGGCTCTGCGAGCCACCGGTGAAAGGAGTCAAAGGAGAGTTAGTAGGGCGAAAGGAGGTTTAAAAGAGGGTCTGTAGGTTTGCGTAAGCATTAAATCAGGCTCACTAGGGTTTAAAGGAGGTTCAGATGAACCTACTAAACCTCCTTTGAGTGAAAAAGTTCAATTTCTGCCACTTTTGGAGGTTCGGTAGGTTCTGATATACATGTTTTTGAAATTTCCATTTGAACCTCTTGAACCTCCATTGAATGACAAATTGGGATCGAAAGGAGGTTTAAAGGAGGGTCTAAATTTCGACTCGGGTAATATGAGAGACGAGGGTAAACACATTTTTCGTAAAAAATAAAACACGAAATCGACTAGATGCCTGCACATACACAATGGGTGTCCTATTTTAATTGCACCAGCCAAACTAATTGCGAAAATGGAATGGGATCATAAAAAAATGGCCTAGAAATTATTTACGATTTCGGGGTAAACGTTGTATGGGGGTACTGAACAAAAATTCGCGGTGCACTTATGAGATCTTGCAGTAATGTTCGTTACTTTTTTCGAACTGGGCGACTATTTTTTTTTACCAAGAAGAATCCATAAATTTTACTTGAAAATATTTTAAGAAAAATTAACTACGATTATGTACGTGACAAAGTTCATTTTTCTCGAAAATTTCGGGTACAGATTTTTGAACCATGGTTCTATTTTAATTCCTGCGTTAAGGCGTTACCCCCACTTGTAGCGCAAACAAAGGCCTTTTTCATGATTTTTTTTAAAGTAAACTACAAAACTTTTTTAATCGATCAATATACCATCTTAAAGAACACATCTTGAAGAACTTTCAGTAATTTTTTTATTGAAAAATATTACATTGTTTAGTGGCAAATGGCCGTCAATGAAATAATGTTTTTATATACACGGTTTGCGGTCACCAACATTGCGGCGAAGTGGATCATCTGAAAAAAAAATGCGGATGGATTTAGTCAAATATAAGTATAAACTAGTCTTTAATCGAAGGATTTTAAAAAATATTCATTTTTCACAAAATGGCGGACAGTCAAAGTTAATGGTTCGATTTTAACGAAAAAAAACGGCCGTTTTTTGGCTATAAAACGGCCATTTTTTTTTCGAAAAAAAAAATCGAACGATTAAAGACTACATTTTTATGTATTAAATAAGCCTGCAAAATTTCAAGAAGATCGGTTCATTAGTGTTCGAGTAATCTTGGTCACCGACTTCAGAAATGCCATTTTGAGAAAAACGCGTTAAAAGTTTCAATTTCAGTTTACACGAAGAACGGATTCTTCTCTTTCAACGCTCATATCTCAGTGAATTTTGTTCGGACCGACTTGAAATTTTCAGGACATATTCTCAGATACTTATACTTCAAAAAAATTCAATAAAAAAAAACGATTTTTTCAAAATCGCAAGTGGGGGTAACCCCTTAATGCAGATTTTCCATATTCTCGCATGTAAACTGTATGACACGCGATTTTTTCTATTCGATTGGACCCGTAGAGTTCGTATGGGAATCGTTTAAAAACGCCTGGGGTCATTTTGACCCCCGTGTGAGTAGCGCAGAACTGGCCAACAGCGGTGGATTAAATTGGCTAAATCAGGCGTTTTCAAACGATTTTTATTATAATTTTTATTATAGATCGTACACTCTTTATTATAGAACGGTGAATTCTTCTTCTTAGGTTGGTTTAGAAAAGCACTTTTTAAAGGGATATAACAAGTGTATGGGCCTATTTACAATAATAAAGATTAGCCCTGAATTTCGTGAGCGCAATGACAAAAAATGTTAATGTCACCATCGATTGTCCTTCTCCTGCCCGTAAATCCGCTTAGAACACGTTTTTTTTTATCCGGCTTCATTTCCACCGTTTATTTGCTTGAGGGAGGAGCCCTTCAAGCAAATTAATGGCAGGGTATATATATTGCCGGTTTAAACGCGTTTTCCCTAGTAAAAACTAGTTCTTCATGACCGCCTTCGTTGCAACTAATTTAGCCTAGTAAAAACTATAATTTACTGATCAATACGTTTCAATTTTTAGTTAAAACTGGTTTTCAAATCGCACAAACCCAAACAGTTTCAACTGATGCATTACATTTGAACTAGTTTTTCATATTCAGAGCTAGTTTGAACTAAGATTCAAATTTATTTATTAGTACATTCTAGTTTTCACTAGGAAAAACAAGTTCTAACGAAGTTGCTCAGTCAGAACTAACTTTTATTAGGTTAAACGCCTTTGGACTTAAAACAGGTTTTAAATGTAACATGCATATAAATATATATATATTAGAGTGGCAACAAAAAAATCTTCCCCATTCGGCCCTCACCCCTTGAAATATTACTCGATAATGAAACAAAGAAGCTCGTGAAAGAAGCAGCCTGTAGGTTAATTCTAACAGGTGACTTGAGGTTTTTTATTCCCCATTTGATTTACATGTGATAAATTAACGTTTTCTTTTCCAATGCAATCCATTTTCGATAGATACAATCAAAGAGTGGTCTGGACCAATCAGTGTGGTTATTATACATGGTAAACGGATTTATAACTCCAGATTAAAGCCATATTAATCATGCATTCATTCTTTTCGGTCTTTGAAACTTGTTGATCAAGATTGAAGAGAAAGAATTTTTTTGGGGCCAGTCTGCCGGCCAAAAGTATGGATACACCTAGAAAAATTTCGCGCCGTACTAAAAGTTTGATATCTCCGTGAAAAAAAAAGATATCCGGATTTCCAAGGCGGCATTTTAAAAGGGACAAATGAAGCTTCGCTTTGCGTTTTGGAAAAGAATTTTCGACCTTTTTTAGGCCCGCGACGCCATTTTGAAAATGGCCCCTAACGGCTTTTTTTGGCTGTTTAAAATCGGCTGCACGTCTTCAGGACATTTTTTTTCAAAGAACCTTAAAAGATAGAGCAATAGCTATAGTTTCCTTTTTTAGAAAGTTTCGAACGGTTTTTTTCACCGAGTTATCCCATTTTTTTTCTCAAAAAGACAATTTCGAAAACATGCTGCTGAAATGAGAAACTTTGAGGTTTAGAGAAAATTGCCAGAAGGAAAAAAAGTTGCATTACATCGTATTGAACCGAGCAGAATTTTTTCAAAATTTTTTGTTTTTAATTTTTTGCTCCATCATTGAATAAAAAATTTAAAAATTTCAATTTTTTTCTTTCTCAATTTTTAGCCGCACAAAACATCCACCTCTTATCTCTTACCTCATCTAAACGCGCTTTTCGTCGAAAAACCCACCTCTGGCTTTCCGCACTGCATCAACGATTCGTGGCATCCGATCGATTAATGAATCCACGTAGGGTATTTTTGATTGGATGAAAATTGACGATTGGGCATTGAAAAAAACGACCATTTTATAGGCAAGAAAGCAGACTTTTTTTCACAACTACGCCATTTTGTTAGATTTTGATATTTTTCGAAAATCCTACGTCATTGTACAGCAAATACACCTTCCAGTTTAATGACATGTTTTCCTTTTTTGGTTTTGGCTACTCAATCGGCCGGAATCCTGTCAGCAGTGGAGGAACTTTTTTTTGGCGCTTCCGAAAGCAGCGCACAAGTCGGTTGGATCTTAATATTTTTCGATGAAAAAATTATGTAATACAGGTCAAATATAGCCAAATATATTCTTAATTTTCCGAAACATTTAATTGCGTACTTTTCCTACAAAAAAATCCCGAAATTCACCCAAATTTTCAGCGTTCACACTGGTATAGCCCCCTAAAACAAACTGAAATTCGAAGAATAAATTAAATATCGTAAATTTAAAAAAATACATTAAAAGCAAATACCGAACCTGTTCTTGATTATAAACCGAAATTTTTATGCCGGTGACAATAAATAAAAAATTTAAACACTTATCTATAATAATAATGATGTGGTTGTGTATCGATAGATCGAATGCAAATGTATAGAGTTTAACAGACAATTAGTTTACAGTTTTTTAAATTTTCAATGTTTGGCACTGACATACATTTTTTCCTATATAATAAAGAATAATATAAATATCAAAAATATACAAAAACATTTATTTTTATACCGTTCAGTTTTGTTGTCAAGTTGGTTTCATTTTTCGTAATTCTTGCAAAACCGTAAATTCTGATGAAATTCCAGAGAATATTCAAAATTCCCTGACTTTTCCCTGATTATTTCAGGAGGAAAGAAATTCCCTGAGCTTTCCAGGTTTTCCCTGTTTTCCATATATGTAACAACCCTGCATGAGGAAGAGCTGAGTAATTACTTGGCAAAACCCACGTACCTATTTTTATATTGCAAATTTAAACCCTCACAACCACCATTAAAAATTTGCCGAGCGCTTTAAAACTTTGCACGTATTTTTTGTTTTATATATCTTGATTATGTTTTTACAAGAAGATTTTTGAAATTCATATTTGATCCAAATTGCAGCAACCCTAATATATATTTATATGTAATTACATAGAATACATAATTCTCCTAGTACGATGAGAGTGAACGACAGAAATCAATAACATTTCCGAAACACATAGAGTAATAAATGAATGATAATCCTTCGCAGGTTCTGCCAGGTCTCTACGTGGGCAATTATCGAGATAGCAAAGATCCCGTGCAGCTCGAACGTTTCGAGATAACTCATATCCTTGCTATTCATGATGCAGCCCGACAACTTCATCCTGTAAGTTCTAACCCCTAAATAACTATTGAATATAGTCCAAAAAATGATAATCGAATATTTATCGATCCGTCAATATAAATCGAGTATATAGATATACGTTCCCTAAACCATAATAATATTGCTTCCTAACGTTGAAAGATTCCAACGAACGATCAATATTTGTCCAATTTGATCATAGGACAAGCACTACTTGTGCATCTTGGCTGCCGATACTCCGGACCAAAATCTCTCGCAATATTTCTCGCTGTGCAATGATTTTATTCACGCAGCCCGACTACGAGGTGGTAATGTGCTCATCCATTGGTAAGCACTCGAATATTATGATTAATATTCACGAATCCAAATCGAACATACTTTTATTGAATAATCTTCGGAAAAGAAAGTTCGACTGAACTTTGGCAAAGCGAAGAATGAAAAATGAAACATTCGAGAATCGGAGCACGCTAATTTAACCCCAAAAAACATCGATATGTATTGAAAATTGTCCAAGTTACAATTAAATATGTGTGTACATTTTGTACGTGTTAAGGATGTGGAGTCCCAAATCGCAAATGATGATAAAATTCAGAAAATGTGGTATGTTTTTGTATGAAGTATTTCAGAGGTCGTGTAAAAATTTCACGACAATTAGGAAGCTCGTTATTGAACAATTAACATTCACAAATTCAATATCGTTTTATGGAAACTGATGTAACTTTGCAATAAGTTTTTTTTTTGACCTCTCAATTTTATAATATCTACAATATACTGAAAGCAACGGAAACAAAACGAAGTTTATTGATAAATTTTTTTTTAATTCTTTTAAAAATTGTTCTTAACAAAATGTTAATTTTTTAATAACGAGCTTCCTAATCGTCGTGAAATTTTAACACGACCTCTTAAATACTTCATACAAAAACATACGAAATTTTCCGAATTTTCTTATCATTTTTTATTTCAACCCTTAAGGAGGTTGAAGTAATGATGATAGAATTCGGAAAATTTGGTATGTTTTTACATGAAGTATTCAGGAGGTCGTGTAAAAATTTCATGACGATTAAGAAGCTATTTATTGAACAATTAACATTAACATGTTTCATAGGGACTCAACATCCTTAAATGCATACGGGTCGAATATATCACGATTCGTGTTTGTGTCACTATGATCATGATTCGCATAGATATGACGATGATATTAGATGTAATATTGTAATATCACAGAATGAGATTTTTGTTGTCATTGTTATAATAATAATCATTATTATAGAAAAGTATATAACATAATAATATTAAAATATGCGAGATTTTTGTTGTTATTAACACAATGATGATTATTATTATTGTTACTGTTATTATTATCCATATAGTACATTAGAGACAATTTTATAAAACAAGGAATGCATAGTTTTCGGATTCCATAATGCCAATATACTAAAATAGAATAAAAACATCAAGTTATAATTTAAAGCATCTCATGAATCAAGCGCGGGTCAATTATATCTAAGAATAACATACATTCGTTATTATAATCAGCATCATTACTATCATCAACGCACACGTTCAAGAAGCACTCTTTTTTAATGACATTCCAAGACGTATATCTGTGAAAAAATCATGAAAACGCCAAACACGATGAATTTTCTATAAAACAGTATAATATTCGTATTCGTTATTAACTGAATCTTGGATCCGGAAAAAAACAAATATTTGTTTACACATTCTGTTTTGCTTCCTATCTAAAAGTAGTTTATTTGAAAATTGTACGAAAGAAAAGAGTAAAATTTGTAAATTTTACGAAAAGAGTAAAAATTTTAATTGACAAGTCCATTTCATGTGTAGTGTACAGTGTATAATTACTCCATATTACACTATAAAGTATTTAAGGCCAGAGCCTGAATTGGAAGGGCCAAAAAAGCGGTTTTTTGGGGATTTTTTTAAAAGGGACAAAAACAAGTGAGCCCAGCAAACATTGAGGTATCTTTTCATGTATATTTGAAACGTATTTTAAAAAATTCAACATAAAACAATAAATGACTGCAGATTTATTAGCCTAATCCATGTGCGTCTTGCCACTACAGGCCCCAATCGGCGGAAAATATGCAGCTCGTAATTCTTGACTGAACCAAATGAACCAATAATAGTTTCAACTGTCATATATTTTTATTCTGGGCGAATTAAGAGAGCGCTGAAAAAATCGTCAAATTATGACTCGTTTCGGGTTTGAAAAAAATCTGTTTTAAAAACCACTTTAACGTGCTATAAAAATTATTTAAAAATACTTTTTCAACGAGTTTTTGGTTCACTTAGAAGAGATTTTCATACTGAAGACATTTCATACTGAAAGTAAACTTTGGTTTGATTCAATAGGTCGTTCAGTTTTTTTTGCCATCACGCCTGCCAATTTGGAAAAATCGTGAAAATGATAATTGGAGAAAACGTGCCTCAAAGTTTTCAATACGAGGAAATATCAATATCAAATATCAATCGCTTCTCTGCTTTTGGCCTTGTATCTTCGAAAATATTTACAATTGGCCTCTGTAACCTTGTAAATATATTCTTGCATACTTTATCCATCGATTTGAACAATAAAACAAACGATTTTTCGTACCTTCTAATTCAGGCTCCGGCCTATAAAACTATAAAAATGAATCCATTCCCACTATAAAAATAATACATAACTATAAAACTATAAAAATGAATCCATTCCCACTATAAAAATAATACATAAAAATTCCCACTGTAAAAATAATACAAAAAATAAAACATCACTATAAAAATGAATCCATTCCCATGGTAAAGAGAGAAAAACATTTTAAGGCGTTACTTGTAGCGCAAAAAAAGGCCTTCTTCATAAATTTTTTTAAAGAAAACTACAAAACTTTTTTAATCGATCAATATACCATCTTGAAGAACACATCTTGAAGAACTTTCAGTAATTTTTTTATTGAAAAATATTACATTGTTTAGTGGCAAATGGCCGTCAATGAAATAATGTTTTTATATACACGGTTTGCGGTGACCAACATTGCGGCGAAGTGGATCATCCGAAAAAAAAATGCGGATGGATTTAGTCAAATATAAGTATAAACTAGTCTTTAATCGAAGAATTTTAAAAAATATTCATCTTTCACAAAATGGCGGACAGTCAAAGTTAATGGTTCGATTTTAACGAAAAAAAACGGCCGTTTTTTGGCTAGAAAACGGCCATTTTTTTCGAAAAAAAAAAATCGAACGATTAGAGACTACATTTTTATGTATTAAATAAGCCTGCAAAATTTCAAGAAGATCGGTTCATTAGTGTTCGAGTAATCTTGGTCACCGACTTCAGAAATGCCATTTTGAGAAAAACGCGTTTAAAGTTTCAATTTCAGTTCTTCAATTCATGGATTCTTCTCTTTCAACGCTGATATCTCAGTCAATTTTGTTCGGATCGACTTGAAATTTTCAGGACATATTCTCAGATACTTATACTTCAAAAAAATGCAATAAAAAAAACGATTTTTTCAAAATCGCAAGTGGGGGTAACCCCTTAATGTTAATCGAATTTAGTTGATGTCATAAAACTTCCCTTTTCTTACCTTCAAACAACATACGTTTTTCGAAACGTTCTTGTGTTCTCAAAATGAATAATTCAACCACTATTTAAAAAATTTCATTTTTGCAAAATAATTATCGACTTCCCACTTCTTTGTTGCCTAGTCCATCTCCAAATTCATCCCTGTCATAATTATTATTATATTTATTATCATTCACGCATTGTATAAGTCATCCTTTTTTTTTCGTAAATTTCAAAAACCTTTGACTGAACGAAAATTCAAAAGTTAAACTCGAAAAAAAAGACAGTACGAGTTCATTCTGAAAAACAACATAATAATTGTAAATATAAGTTTGGCAGGTATGTCAAGAAGCGTGACGGTCGCAGTCGCTTACATCATGAGCATCACGAATCTCTCGTGGAAAGAGGCACTCAAGGTAGTGCGAGTGGGACGTGCCGTTGCGAATCCCAACGTTGGTTTCCAGCGTCAACTCGAGGATTTTGAGTCGAGTCGTTTGCAAGAGGTAAGCCGGTTACATTGAGCGACGAAAAAAAAAAAAAACCAAAAAAAACCAAAAAAACAAAAAAAAAACCCAAAAAAAAACCAAAAAAAAAAAACGCCCACGCTAATTTCCACAACTGTCGAGATTTAAAAAGTGCAAAATGAGACTTTGCAAAGCATAAAAGACCGTTCGGCACTTGTCGATTATCCTGCGTCGATTCCAATTCTCGTTTTTCTACATTTTCTTCTTTTTTCCCCCATTCGACGCCACTACGTGACGATTATTTTTTTTCTCGGCACAGGAGAGACGACGACTGAAAGAACGTTTTCCAAGTCTCGCCCTTACCGTCGACGACGCCGAGGCGTGCAAGGCGAACCTCAGCAATTACGAGACCCTCGCATTGGCACGCGAAGTTTGCGAGGGAAAATGCGCTATGGGCAGGCCATGTCCGACCGGACTTTGTCGACAACGATCCAAAAGGTTCGTCGACCTGTTGTCCTTTTTTCCTCTGGCATCGAAATTCTCGTCGCATGATTCTAATAGTTGTGCCGAGTTTTCCTCGAAAGAACGTTCTTATTTTTTTTCTTATTTTTTTTCAAGTATGGGAGAAAAATCAACGTTCTGGCATGTTTTACTGTTATTGGCTGTCAAATTAGGCCGGAAGTACAGTGTCTCGTGGTTAGTCCTAGAATTCACGCATCACTTTTTCTACCCTTTAACTTGGGATGGGGATGGATATTAAGCACGATTGTTACTCGTACACCGTTTCTATCACCGATGGGGGAAAAGACTAGGAAAAGAATATTGTTTTTTCGCCTTCTGTATATAGCTATTGGAAGTCCCTATCATTTCGTAATGTCCGTCTGTCACAGCCCTACAGCTCGTAAATTTTTTCTCCCTCGAGGAATAATATACTTCGCAGAAAAATGTACCGTGTTCATCTTTCTGCAAAGGTAAAAATGAATCCTGTCGTTTTTCGTAATATCAATGGTTAAGGCGTTACCCCCACTTGTGGCGCAAAAAAAAAGCCTTTTTCATGAATTTTTTTAAAGAAAACTACAAAACTTTTTTAATCGATCAATATACCATCTTAAAGAACACATCTCGAAGAACTTTCAGTAATTTTTTTATTGAAAAATATTACATTGTTCAGTGGCAAATGGCCGTCAAGGAAATAATGTTTTTATATACACGGTTTGCGGTGACCAACATTGCGGCGAAGTGGATCATCCGAAAAAAAAAATGCGGATGGATTTAGTCAAATATAAGTATAAACTAGTCTTTAATCGAAGGATTTTAAAAAATATTCATTTTTCACAAAATGGCGGACAGTCAAAGTTAATGGTTCGATTTTAACGAAAAAAAACGGCCGTTTTTTGGCTATGAAACGGCCATTTTTTTTTCGAAAAAAAAAATCGAACGATTAAAGACTACATTTTTATGTATTAAATAAGCCTGCAAAATTTCAAGAAGATCGGTTCATTAGTGTTCGAGTAATCTTGGTCACCGACTTCAGAAATGCCATTTTGAGAAAAACGCGTTTAAAGTTTCAATTTCAGTTCTTCAATTCACGGATTCTTCTCTTTCAACGCTCGTATCTCAGTCAATTTTGCTCGGATCGACTTGTAATTTTCAGGACATATTCTCAGATACTTATACTTCAAAAAAATGCAATAAAAAAAATCGAGTTTTCCAAAATCGCAAGTGGGGGTAACCCCTTAATGGGTCTTCTCACTTTAGACGCTAAAAAGGCCATTTGCATGATTTTTGATAAGTTTATATTATAGATATTGATATCAAATTTGTTACACTTAATAAATACAATTTCGAAATACATTTCAATTTTTTTTATGTATTTATGTAACCCAAACAAGCTGTAAACGCGTTGTTCTCGAAAAAACGTTTTTCGACGGCTTGTTGATAAAATTTTCGAATCTACTGAATTAACCCTTATGAAATTTTAACCACATATTCTTCACAACTATAGCTATAGCGCATATCAAGGATTAAAACAATTTCGATATCTACTAATTTTTTGCCGAAAACGGTGAAAAAACGTTTTTTTTTGTTTGTTTTTTCGAAAAATGTCCATTAGCATACTGAATCTAAAACCGTTTGATTTTTTGTTTCGGATAATCCATCTCCGAGATTTCATCAACAGCGCAGACCTACCATTTTTGTAGGACATTTTTTTAACTACCATTTTTAACTACCAAATAGTGTCTTAAATAAATTTAAAATAAAAAAAAATGTATTTCAAAAGTATAATTATTAAGGGCAACAACTTTTATATGAATATCTATAATATAAGCATATGAAAAAAATTCGTTTCGAGAAAAAGGCGGTAGAAGTTTGAACTAACGTTTAGCAATAGAAATTTTCGATTTACCTATAATCTGCAATTCCGGCACTGTACATTTGGCCTTGAAAATTAAAACTGTCCGCTTCCTTTACTTTTCTGAAAAAAATAAAAATCCTCAAGTGGCTTTACCCCTTAAAAACAAAACGAAAATTGTGTTAAGTTAAACTTTAAGCGCGTTATTGTTAAATAATTTCGCAGTAAGCGTAGTCCTCGTAAAGCCTATGTACGTCAAAATGTGCAAGCACGAAAGATCCGACAAAAATTCGTATCATTAGTTCTGTTCCCTACGAATGATTAAGAACACTGAGGCGAAAGTCATCGACGAGCAGTACGGGTAGCCTCGGTTCGGGGCGAACTCCACCGCAGACTCCAAGGCTTTTGCCATCGGCTCCACCGTCGCCGGCGTTACCGAGATCAGCCAGTGTCATGTCCCCGAGTTCGAGACCTCGCAGTGGACCTCCGGGATTGCAATCGTACACCGGATCTGCCCCACCCTCTCGGTAATTAAAAAATAATCATGGAAATAAAATACTTTCACGTTGCGTTCCGCATGATTTAAGTTCGCTCGGAACATTTTAAAATATTATCTTGGAATCCAGATTTATCAAAATATCAAGTGAATGCTATTCGTCCTGCGTCTTCAAGAGAATAAAGTTTTTACTTTTGTTGAAAGTTTTCTTTAGTTTGTCACAAAACGGAAATAAAATCGAATGTGAAAGCTTCCCTTTGAATGTAAAATGTTCTTTTTTCATCTCTAATTACCCCGAGAACTCCGAAACAAGAGAGGAATAGATTCGACTCAACGATTTTATTGTCAAAAGATATCTCGAAGAAGCACCTTCCGATGACGAAGTATGAACATCATCCTCTTGAGAGATTCGCGTATTTCGAACGCAGCGTAATATTGACGAAAGAGCTATGGGTTTATTTTATAGCAATAGGAACTTCAGGAACTGTTCAATGAATATTCATATTTAATTAGAAAAATGAAAAAATAGTTAATCCAACGATTTCCGCGTTATTTCTAGGTTTGATATTTGGCAAACATTATCTCCAATACTTTTCAACGTCGATCTGTCAAAACAATGTCCGGTGCGGGAAATATAAAGCATTGTATCTAAAATTTGTGGCAGCGAACTATTTCGGTTAAAAATGAAATATGTGTGGAAATTCGAATGAGTGAGATGAGGTTAGGACTTTAGTCAGCAGCTGCCTTGCTGTCATGTCTCTTCGTCGTAGCAAGTGGTAATAAAACCAGTACCGGAAGTTCCAATTAACCTCGATCTTACATGAAAATTAGGTCGATAAGTGTACTTATTTCCGAGAGCATTAGGTTTCTACAAGTGTTAATAAGTATGTAAATCCGATTATTTTTGAGAATCTGACGGATTCTCACTATCATATACACTTTTGTAGCAACTGGAAATTGGGCTTTTGTATGTCGTCCCGGAATTCTGTCACACAAATACGCAATTGTAATTTTTTTTCTCGGCGGTAAGGTCGATAACTGACCCTGAAATTTTACAGAGACGATTATTAATATATTTAGTAGAGCTCAAAAAAAAATTACGAAAATCCTATGGATGGAGGCCATAGGATTAATATTTTTGGGTTGAGCTTGAGAACTTATCCGAAAAGGACGGGAATTTTTTTTTTCACCGTGAACTTATTTATTCTATCATATTGAGTGATATTCCGCGGGCGGGGTGGGGGCAAAACACTAACACAAAACGGAATGCGGGATCCGCTCGGACCCCAAGTGCACTTTCGTTGATTGCGAGCAATAAGTGAAAACTAGAGGTTTCCCAGCGGTATAATTAAGGGTTAGGATATAACTCCAGCCCCCGCCCCCCAAATCCTGTATGTGCCCCCCAGGGTTTTCTCAATATCTGTTTTATGCACGTCCATACGTATCGATCTGGTTACACTGTGACTTTTTCGATAGCAAGAATAAAGCTCTCATTGTAAATGATTCAAGTGGTTAACCACATAGGTTGCGGCGATCACATTGTATTTCACACGACCGCTGGCGGTTCGCCCTCTGAACGATCTCTCGTGTATATACCGACCGAATTAAGCGGCCTATGCAGGAACTCAGTAGTGACGATAACAACAACAAAATGATAACAACTATGTAAGAAATCTTAATTATCCGTACCAACGAGGCTGTGATGGGCACGGACAAACAGAATAGCAGTGTTATTGCGTATCGGGAGTCGAGGACACTAATATACCAGCCACGTCTTATTGCGTCGTCGAAATGGAGTTAGTAAAGCGGTTAACTAACAATAAGAACGATTTCTTATTACCGTACGGACAGCGGCCCAAGCGGCCTATACAGGAACTTCCACCGCAAGTATGCAGGAACTACAGAGTTCCTGCATAGGCCGCTTGGGTCGCTGTCTGTACGGCAATAAGAACTCAGTAGTTCCCGCATAGACCGCTTGCGGTCGTAGTTCCTGTATATACGGCTTGGGCCGCTGTCTGTACGGTACTAAGAAATCGCTCTTACTGCACTGCGAAAAAAATCCAACAATAATTAAGGCGAGTTTTCAATGAAAATTACTATGCTGCACGAAAAACGTGGGACCAATCGCTTGCGTAGAAATTATTTATATGTGACGACTAAATTTTCAACGAAGTAGGGTTAAAAACTAACAGATGGCGCCGCATGAAGTGTTTCGCATATACATCGGGAATTAATGTGTTAATCACAGTAAAATATGAGCCGCCAAAATATCAATTTTAAATTTCTTGCTTATCAATGACGACTTGATGCAAGCTTAAAATGCATAGAAAAAAGAAAGCATCTTTTTGTATATAAAAATCTATTATTACGACTAATTACAGTAATTATTCTCGAGGATACTGTATCAAGAATGAAAACGACATATATCGAAAATTATCAAAGTTCATTTATGATTTTCAGCAAAGAAACACAAGATGCAAGAATGTAAAGAATTAATGAAAAAACAATGAAGCAAAAAAGAACGAATCAAACTTCCATCGAGGGCCCTTGAATGTTCATCTTACGTTTTGAGGTTATAATCCCTTTTGCACAAGCCATAGAAATACCATAAATTTATAAGTCATTCGAATAGTGAAAATACAATACATAAAATACTTACAGTCCTTCCAATCTGTCCTCTGTTTAATTTCACCAATATTCACTATTAATAATCGAATGATATAAACATCCGCACCAAAGAAATAACTTTTGCCGGCAACGAAAAAATAAGTTAAACGCAGTGGGATGCGAATGGACGCTCGGACCGCTCGGACCACTCAGCCTGTTTTCTGATTGGTGCAATGAACGATGGCTAGGAAAAACTTGTTACCAATCAGCATTTCGGATTTGTGTTGAGTAGCACAGTAAAGTTGAGAGCACCTATCGTAATTGCCGCTGCTTACACCGTACATATCAAATAAGTCATATCACATTTTAATATATTTACGGAGTATAAGTTGATAAGCCAAGGAAATTACAGTGCTGCACATCACTTATTGCAAAGAATTCTTCATAAATGATTTAGTTTGTTTTGCAATTTTCGAGAGCCGTCTTCTAAAATTCTTCAAACATCGATTGGGTCCCTCGTTTATTGTGAAGTCACAGTAATTTTTGGTGGAAATTTTTCGGAGTGTGGTAGTTAACCGGCCATACTAACCCCATTTCGACGACGCAATAAGACGTGGCTGGTATACAAGTGCCTCAACTCCCGATACGCAATACACTGCTATTCTGTTTGCCTGTGCGCATCACGTGTGTTCACACGTGTATATAAATCACATCACATGTGTATATAAATCAAACAGGCCCCGGCCGCCCGCCCCAGAAGGAAATTCCAAATACGCCAATGAAGATTGGTGGCTGCGGTTTATGTGCATAATTCGTGCAACTGCTAAAATATCAATAAGCAGTACTGTTACTTTTAGCAGTAACTACGGCTACGAAACATTATTGCTCCCTCAGGGAAATATAGAATATAGTGAAAATATGTTTGACACCATAGATTTCTCTCAGTGCGTAGTAGAACAAACGTTCGCGTTTTTTGTTTCACAGTACGGTCTCGAGGGTCGATCTGTCATCGGCAGTCGCTTGCAGCAGCAGCAGTACGAATTTGTACACCGCGGGTAGAACGAATTCCATAACCTCGGGTAGCAATTGGCGATTGTCGTCGGCAAGCTCAGCACCTGACACACCCAACAAAATAACGCCTCCGGTCTCGCCGATGCACATGACGCGGCGTAGTTCGAGCCGAAGCAGAGCCGTAGAATCGCCGTCCGTAACGCCGATCGACACACCACCCGAATCGCCAAGGTACTTAACGAGGCTCGGCGGCCTCGGCAGACGGACGACTTGATCGCCACCGGCGACTCCACCCGAGTCGCCGTCGGACTCGCCCCGTGCTAGAACGTCGAATTGGCAAGCCCCGTATCTCTGCAACCCGATGACAGGCGGACTGAGTTGCCCATCGCCGGTCGTGGGATCGATGAGACGGTCGGCCGGCTTGTCGTCCATCACGTCGCCACTATCGACATCTTTAGATGCGTCCATCGATGCTTTTCCATGTGCCTCATCAACGACCGTGATCGGTAACGATCTCCTGCCATCGATCGAGGCCCCAACCGCCTCCTATCTCACGGCTCATCGTAGCCCGTGCAGGCCGAACAGCTCCCAACAATGGAACAGGAACGATCGTTTTGATAACGAGAACACTCCCGTGCCGAGAAGCTCGCAACTCAATCTTGCGCATCGATGAAAGTTCGATTTTTACACCTTTCGCTGTTGGTTTTTTTTTCTTCCGTCACCACATCATTCGGCGACAAACCCTCAACTCGTTCGCGGTCCGCGACGAGAACTGCAGCTGTGCTCAAATCAACTCACGAACGCTCGGGCGTCTGTGCTTGTTTGTGTCCAGGGCGGCCGTGAAATAGATGCAAAAAATCACGGGCCCAGGGATGTTGCGAGAAGGAAACATTTTTTGATCACGCGACACGTTAGGGCGATGGAAAAAAAATCGCTGTTTCGCGGCTTCGGCTGTTTCTCAATGTTTGTATATACTTTATCCGAACAGTAGGTTGGCGGAAGTCGAGGGCTGTGCAACAATTATTTATCGATGTCACGTGGATTTCGAAACCTCTTGGTGGTATTGCGGCTTTTGAACAAGCAAAAAATCAACTTTTTCGACACTTTTACGGGAGCTGGGAATTGACGGAGCTTAAGGCGTTACCCCCACTTGTAGCGCAAAAAAAGGCCTTTTTCGTGAATTTTTTTAAAGAAAACTGCACAACTTTTTTAATCGATCAATATACCATCTTGAAGAACACATCTTGAAGAACTTTCAGTAATTTTTTTATTGAAAAATATTACATTGTTTAGTGGCAAATGGCCGTCAATGAAATAATGTTTTTATATACACGGTTTGCGGTGACCAACATTGCGGCGAAGTGGATCATCCGAAAAAAAAATGCGGATGGATTTAGTCAAATATAAGTATAAACTAGTCTTTAATCGAAGGATTTTAAAAAATATTCATTTTTCACAAAATGGCGGACAGTCAAAGTTAATGGTTCGATTTTAACGAAAAAAAACGGCCGTTTTTTGGCTATAAAACGGCCATTTTTTTTTTCCAAAAAAAAAATCGAACGATTAAAGACTACATTTTTATGTATTAAATAAGCCTGCAAAATTTCAAGAAGATCGGTTCATTAGTGTTCGAGTAATCTTGGTCACCGACTTCAGAAATGCCATTTTGAGAAAAACGCGTTTAAAGTTTCAATTTCAGTTCTTCAATTCACGGATTCTTCTCTTTCAACGCTGATATCTCAGTCAATTTTGTTCGGATCGACTTGAAATTTTCATGACATATTCTCAGATACTTATACTTCAAAAAAATGCAATAAAAAAAATCGATTTTTTCAAAATCGCAAGTGGGGGTAACCCCTTAAGGGAATATTGCCGCATTGCGCTGAATTCGTGTGCGCTTGATCTTTTGTCGGTTTGGAAATTCTGATATATATACAGTCGATTCCAAAAACGGCGGTTTTTTTGTTCTCCAATCGCCTTAACCAATGTGTGCAGAAACGTGCGAGACGTAGGCCCGATTTTGCTATAGGCACCTCTCAGTGTTTGCTTATCGTCACTCAATGAGAATGGATCGAGTGATTTTGGCTCGGTGCACGAGAAAAAAAATACGCGCTTCGAACGCGCCAACACATTTTGCTAGTACAAGTACATTTATGACGCGACAAAGGGACAAGGAATTCTCACGATGTCTTTGTTTGTTTGGGTTTGTGTTGTTCCGGTTTGGGTTGGTTGGTTGGTTTTGTTCCGGTTTGGGTTTGTTTTTTGGGGTGGTTTGTTTGCGTCTGTCATTTTGGGTTCGTATGTTTGGGTTTGGGTTTATTTGTTTGGGCGTTGTACAGCGTGAACCGCGTGAAATTGGCCGCTGTCCGAACGAATAACATACGTTTATTTGTCCGGTAAGAGGACGCTGAAGGTAAATGAAGCGAGTCACCTTTGTTTGTCGGACTGTTCCCTGCGGCCAGCAAGAGTTTTCCTTCGATTTTTTTTTATCCCGAACGAAAAATCAAAATAAGTTCTAGATAAGATTTGCCTTCGGAGTACGTAGGGAAATCGAAAAATGCCGATTTCCGATTGTGCATATTAGAAGAAAAAAAAAAAGGAAATGATGTCGGTAAAAAAAATTGCTGAAAAGAGTTTTTTTTCGGACACAGTTTTCAGGCTATGCAAGGGTCGAAAGAAAAATATCAAGTCAATGGGTGAGGAATTTACGACTCGCCACAGGACACTGTCAGAAAAGGGTGACTTGCTTCATCCGGCTTCTGCGCCACCCCTTTGTAACAAAATTTTGTGACAAAAATCGTTAAAACACTCGAAGATATATAGAACAAAAGCCACTACACGGAATTCCCATCCTATCAACTGGGCATCCATAAAAAGTGTCGGATACCACCTTTTTTTCGGACGCTGGACCGGTAGTCTCCCTTAAGAAAACGGCTTACGTAAAACCTTGCAATCATCAGTTACGAAGGATTCTTGCAATCTTTGCGGTTGGAAATTTCAACGAGTTTCCTCCGGCACTCTAATTTCCAATTTTCTCATCATCATTTGACATTCATCAATCCGTGAGTAATTCTTTGCCCATCAAATGGAAACACACAATGACGTAAATAATATTAGCGGATAACGTTATTTTTTCCAACATCATATATAGAGGTGGAGACATTATTTACGGGGACACATTGTTGAATGAAATTTTTTGAAGATTGTATGTCTGTTGGCAGGACACAATTATATAGAGAGAAAAACGATAGAAGAGTTTGGTTGAGTAAATTGTATAAGTACGTGTACGTACATTGTTGTTGTTTAAATGCACGTAAGGAAGAAGCGTTATATATCTATACACACATATATATATATATACGGAAAAAAATATGAATTGTAAATATGAGTCCGCGTTGATCGCACCGAAGCTAGACCTTCGATTTATGAAATTCGTGATAGAACGATCCTGCTGCACTCGTTACGAAACAAAAAATCATAAACAAACGCAATTCGTTTTTCGATCACGTCCTAATCACACCAATCATGCCCAACGTTACCATACCACATACCTATGAATTACAACGATATGGTCCATCCGACGCTAAAACAATGTATTGTTTATACGCATTCGTGATACACTGACAATCCGAAGAAAAATAACAAAAAACATTCGTTCGTGCGCATTTAAGGATGTTGAGTCCCAAATCGCAAATGATGATAGAATTCTGAAAATTTCGTATGTTTTTGTACGAAGTATTTCAGAGGTCGTGCAAAAATTTCACGACAATTAGGAAGCTCGTTATTGAACAATTAACATTCACAAATTAAATGTTGTTTTATGGAAACTGATGTAACTTTGCAATAAGTTTTTTTTTTGACCTATCAATTTTATAATATCTACAATATACTGAAAGCAACGGAAACAAAACGAAGTTTATTGATAAATTTTTTTTTATTTCTTTTAAAAATTGTTCTTAACAAAATGTTAATTTTTTAATAACGAGCTTCGTAATCGTCGTGAAATTTTAACACGACCTCTTAAATACTTCATACAAAAACATACCAAATTTTCCGAATTTTCTTATCATTTTTTATTTCAACCCTTAAGGAGGTTGAAGTAATGATGATAGAATTCGGAAAATTTGGTATGTTTTTACATGAAGTATTCAGGAGGTCGTGTAAAAATTTCATGACGATTAAGAAGCTATTTATTGAACAATTAACATTAACATGTTTCATAGGGACTCAACATCCTTAAAATAAATTGACCTTTGTCATCCGTTCGCGAGTGGCTAAACATTCGAACTCGCAGTCGTATAGGACGTGATCTTCAGAAAGTTTCACAAATAAGGTAAAACCGTAGCTAAAGCATTTGCGAGGCAAAAATAATTCGTGCATCGTAAATGAAACATTTACAGTGGAACCGTCGGCGCTGTAATTTTGTACAAAAACGCAATTTTATTCTACAACTGTAAGCGCACGACAAATGTTTCGATGTTCGTCCTGTATCGGGAAAGTATTTGGTTGAATTCCTCATACGAAGCAGTACGAGAGGCAAACTATTTAAGGGATTAGGCTATTGTGACGACCCGAAAATCAAGGTTATTTAAAACAATTAATTTTGAGGTATTAAGACGATTGAAAAATCTTTTGGCCATTTATTTGTAGGTACATTAAGGCGGGATTCTACTTTGAAACCATGAAAAAAACGCTATTTTCGTGAATTTTTTCTGAGAATACTATTAAAGATATCGATATGGGGTTTAAACTGTTCAATAAATACACTCTTTAAGTACATAAAAAAAAAATTTTTTATGTATTTTATTCATTTTTTGTACACGTAAAATATGTTTAAAGCCAACGCCTCGAAAAGCAGGTACCGTTGCCGTGGTCGTGAAATCTTCCCGACGGATGGTCTGAAACAAAAAAATCAAATAGTTTCATGTTCAGTATGTCTTCAGGAACCGACCTAACTAGAATATTTTATATACGTGCAAAATTAACAAAATGGCGGCTAAAATACGAAAAAAAATGCGTTTTTTTGGGTCTTTTTTTGCAATAAAAAAATAGTTCTAATCAAAATTTTAAGTTGATTGTAGTTAGGTCGGTTGGTACACACATATAGAATATGTGTTCCAAATTTCATAAGGATCGGTTCAGTACTTTTTGAGTTATCGCGACCACGGTACTTGAAAATGTCGTTTCGAGAAAAACGCGTTTAAAGTTTTGGTGAGTGATAAATCGTAGAAAAAATTATCTTACCCTCAATCAGCGATGCCTGGGCCATATAATATGCCTTCGACGTGTTCCAGGTGGGTGTTTTCATCCAATTTAGCCTTTTTAAAGTTTCAAAGTAGAATCCCGCCTCAACGAAGTTGTGTACCGAATTTCATATAAAAATATCAATAATTAAAATAGATAACATTGCCTGATACTTGACCGAGCTTTTTTATCGAGTTTCGACGATCAAAAAATTTTTTTTTATTTCTTCTGGATTTTTTTCGAGGAAAAATAACATCGTCACTCACTGATGAAAAAAGAATTTCGAGAATAAAAACGTCGGTCAAGACCAAATTAGTATTACACTGTACAAGCGTACCAAATTTCAAGTCAATTCGTTCCAATTTCAAGTCAATCCAAATTCCAATTCATTGGATGTCGAAAAATCGCGTACACCGTTTTCAAAATCCGTTTGAAAAAAAGTTTACCTTCAATATGAGATTCGCGCACCATACGTCGAATACCTCTTCGATTCGATTAGCCTCAAGCGACGAACGATTTTTTGATACTTTCACCGTAGCCCAACCCCTTAATTGCCACGTTTGAAAGCGAAGTTCGAAAAGGTAACTTTTTTTTTAGTTTGCTCAAGTACTCGACGTCAAAAGAAAATTGCGAATGCGTTGAAAAAATAAAACGAGACCGGATGACGTTTCAACCGTGCGTTAGCTCGTAGTGTACAATTGTAAAAATGTTGTACCCAATCGATTGATCAAATTGGCGGCGAGACACTACTACGCTTATCGTGACTAGGATATACGTTAAAGTTTTTTACATACCTCGGGTGAATAGTACCGAAAAAAAAACTATGCGAGTGATCGTCGAGAGATTGAAAGGGACGACCAGTCAACTTCTAAATTAGAAATACAAAAATGTGTGCGTTTAAAAATTGCGAGAAAAAAAAACAGCGTGTCGCGATACACCCGCGAGCGCTCAAGACAATTGCGAAAGATTAACGTTGAATAATCACGGGTCGGAAAAATCGTCGAGACACGAGCAATTATCGCAAGACCGGAAATCCAAATAAGAAAATACTTCGAATGCGAGACGCTCAAAAATCGGGACAAAAGCGTCTCGTTTTTATTGCAGTGATTAAATAACCGAAAGGCAGAAGAAAAATATTACCAATAATGGAACAAGAGAGCCTAAGAGCAGAGAATACTCGTACTAGGCAACATCGTGGCTGTGCATTGTAATTAAAGAAAAAAAGCCATGTAACGTTACGTCTCTATGACTCAAGGTCCACAGTGACCACTTGCTCCGAATAACGTCACTGGCAACTGCTACAAATTTAACGGAATCGCATCACTGCTTGTTGATACAGATTTTGGAATACCAGGGAAAGATTTTCGTGCACAGAATACCACCGAAATAAATTCCTCCAATGTCTTTGATTTTACGAGAGGTGGACACGATCACAGCTGTCACTGATGTCATTGGAGCAACATGGCTAACTTTCGTCTTACGTATGTTAAAATTTTACATCGCTCGTATGCAGCCCAACCGAATGAATGGAACAACTGGAAGCAGCTTATCGCATCAAGCCTCCATTCCTCATGTCCACTATTCACTGAACAATTGATCCAACCCGCGCACTATAGCGCTGAAAGGAAAGAAAGCTGAAAAAAGTGATCGACGGTTCGTGGTTGCTCGTCGCAAAAAATCGCGAAGGAGAGAGAAAGGTCAAAAAGTTTTTTTTTTAATTATAGTTGAATATTGTTATCGTATTAAGTTTGCCCGTTGAACGAATGCCATAATGCACCAGCTATAAGTCACGTGTGTGCGATTGGCAGTATTTTTGATACATCTGAATTGTGATCTGTGATTGCGGCGTGCGTGTGTGAGAGAGAGAGAACGAGAAATGTTCACTGCCGGCTAAAAGTATGGATACACCTAGAAAAATTTCGCGCCGCACTAAAAGTTTGATATCTCTGTGAAAAAAAAAAGATATCCGGATTTCCAAGGCGGCATTTTAAAAGTGACAAATGAAGCTTCGTTTTGCGTTTTGGAAAAAAATTTTTTGAATTTTTTTAGACCCGGGGGGCCATTTTAAAAATGGCCGTTTTTTGGCTGTTTAAAATCGGCTGCACGTCTTCAGAACATTTTTTTTGGCATTTTTTTTTTAAAGAACCTTAAAAGATGGAGCAATAGCTGTAGTTAGCTTTTTTTAGAAAGTTTCGTACGATTTTTTTTCACCGAGTTATCGCATTTTTGTCTCAAAAAGACAATTTTGAAAAGATGCTGCTGAAATGAGAAACTTTGAGGTTTAGAGAAAATTGCCGAAAGGAAAAAAAGTTGCGTTACATCGTATTGAATCGAGCAGAATTTTTTCCAAATTTTTGTTCAAATTTTTTTGCTCCAACATTGAATAAAAAGGTAAGCAAATTTTAATTTTTTTTCTCAATTTTTCGCCGCACAAAACGTCCACATTTTTTACTGGTAACGACGATATTTTGATCGTCTGAGGACGTTGTCACTTTGGGTCGACCCGGACGATTGCGATTGAAATACGTCTCGGACTTCTTAAATCTCCCGATGGTCGTCTGCACTCCTTTCGAAGACGCGCGAGTTTGTCTGGCAATTTCTCTGTACGACAATCCCTTATCGCGCAACGCGACAATAGCCCCTCTTTTATACAGTGGAATTTCTTTTTTCCGTGCCATTTTGATCCGTTAAGAACAAAAAATTTGCGTAAAAACTTGTCGGTTGCAGACCACACGTGTTCGCGTTCCAAGTTTTCGCACAACTAACTGGCTTTGTCAGCGCGACACTCGTCACATTATTCCAAAGAATCAAAAATGTAAACAAAACGACGAGCGAAAACGAGAGCGAGAAAAAGAACACGAGAGAAATAGAATATCGACTCGCGAGAAATAGAATCTTTTTTACGCTCCACAAAGGTAAAACGTAAACAAAGACAAGAAGCTTTATTTCCGCTCTTTGTGTTTAGATGAGGTAAGTGGTAAGAGGTGGATGCTTAGTGCGGCTAAAAATTAAGAAGAAAAAATTGAAAAAAAAAAATTTTCTTCCTTCAATGTTGCAGGAAAAAATTTTGAAGAAATTTTTTTTTTTTAATTCGAAAAAATTCTGCTCGATTCAATACAATGTAACGCAACTTTTTTTCCTCCTGGCAATTTTCTCTAAACCTCAAAGTTTCTCATTTCAGCAGCATCTTTTCAAAATTGTCTTTTTGAGAAAAAAAATGAGATAACTCGGTGAAAAAAAATCGTACGAAACTTTCTAAAAAGGAAACTATAGCCATTGCTCTCTTTTAAGATTCATTGAAAAAAAAATGCCAAAAAAAATGTCCCGAAGACGTGCAGCCGATTTTAAACAGCCAAAAAAAGCCAAAAAACGGTCACATTCAAAATGACGCCCCGGGTCTAAAAAAAATCGAAATTTTTTTTTCCAAAACGCCAAGTGAAGCTTCATTTGTCCCTTTTAAAATGCCGCCTTGGAAATCCGGATATCTTTTTTTTTCACAGAGATATCAAACTTTTAGTGCGGCGGGAAATTTTTCTAGGTGTATCCATACTTTTGGCCGGCAGTGTGTGTCCGAATCCCTGCAAGCCATATCATACTTTTCATTTCTCACGACGAATAGAATTAAAGGAAAGAAGAAAAAACAAAATGCTGATCATTTCCACTAACATATCAGAACTCTATTCTCTCGATGTCCAATCTCGAGCTCGCTAGATCCTACAGTGAGATATCTAGTATAAATATTGAAAACAAAAGAAAGCCTTTCATGCGAACATAAAATAGCGTGTGATGTATGTAGGTACACTATGATAAAAAAAAAACGCACAAGCACAAATGCAAGTTGCATATTCCTTTTCAGAACGAACTGTGAAAAAAAAAGGAAAGGCAGCTTCGGAATCTGATCAGACGAGTGTACCAATTCTTTAATTTAATTTTCCGCATATTTCGTTTAGTTCAAAAGTGTAGTGCAATTCTGATGAACTTATATTTGGCGCAGCGAAAGCTGCAGTGTAAAGAGATATTCACGAAAGAAGATAAATTATTAGGCTGGGAGGTGGACAATACTCTGAAATGGGGTTTATTCACATTGGCACCTTCGCAAATATGTAACTTCGTTTGGGGCTGTCATTTTCCGGTGTTGGTTGAGGACACTGGATACTTTCTACCTGTACGCGTGTTGTACGATTACTCATTGAAGGATTTCCGCACCCTCCATACGTGTTTAAAAACGGTCAGCACAATAATCACTGCAATACATGTGAAGGAGTTAGGCTACTGTGGCGATCCGAAAATCCGGGTTACTTGAGAAAATTCATTTTGAAGGAATAAGTAAGATGGTTTGAATAATCGTTTCGACATTTATTTGCATGTACATTAAGGCGTTACCCCCACTTGTAGCGCAAAAAAGGCCTTTTTCATGAATTTTTTTTAAAGAAAACTACAAAACTTTTTTAATCGATCAATATACCATCTTAAAGAACACATCTTGAAGAACTTTCAGTAATTTTTTTATTGAAAAATATTACATTGTTTAGTGGCAAATGGCCGTCAATGAAATAATGTTTTTATATACACGGTTTGCGGTGACCAACATTGCGGCGAAGTGGATCATCTGAAAAAAAAATGCGGATGGATTTAGTCAAATATAAGTATAAACTAGTCTTTAATCGAAGGATTTTAAAAAATATTCATTTTTCACAAAATGGCGGACAGTCAAAGTTAATGGTTCGATTTTAACGAAAAAAAACGGCCGTTTTTTGGCTATAAAACGGCCATTTTTTTTCGAAAAAAAAAATCGAACGATTAAAGACTACATTTTTATGTATTAAATAAGCCTGCAAAATTTCAATAAGATCGGTTCATTAGTGTTCGAGTAATCTTGATCACAGACTTCAGAAATGCCATTTTGAGAAAAACGCGTTTAAAGTTTCAATTTCAGTTCTTCAATTCACGGATTCTTCTCTTTCAACGCTCATATCTCAGTCAATTTTGTTCGGATCGACTTGAAATTTTCAGGACATATTCTCGGATACTTATACTTCAAAAAAATGATTTTTTCCAAAATCGCAAGTGGGGGTAACCCCTTAACAAAGTTGTGTACTAAATCTCATTTTTAAATATAAATAATTAAAGAAGTTATAAAGAACCTCGTAAAGGACCTTTGAACGTGAGAGGCTCAACGAGGTACTTGATTTTGGCCACCCGGTTGATCGGGAACGAAAAAAAAAAAGTTTTTAAAAAATAGACAGGATTGGCTAAGACTTGACCGAGCTTTTTTTATTATCGTGCTTCAACAATAAAAAAAGTGTTTTCTTATTTTCCAAGGAAAGATGACATCATTGATGTCGATAACTAATGGAAAAAATGTTTAAATCGTTGGTCAATATTAAACTACTATTACACTGTATAAATGTACCAAATTTCATGTCAATTCGTTCATTAGACGTCGAGAAATCATCTAAACGAATTTAAAGTTTTACTAGCTAGTTCTATCGTTGTAATTATAAATTTACCTTGAATATGCGATTCCTGCACCATGTGCTGGACATCGTCCTTTTGAATTTGAGTTGCCTCCAGCGAGGATCGATTTTTTTTATTTTCACAGTAGCCTAACCCCTTATCGAAAATGATTTGTTCATTGCCATTGAGAACCGAAAGAAGTCCACAATACGTCTGGGTGCGAACAATTTGAAGAAAATTGAGCACTCGTGTGATCAGTACTTAATGAAACAGCTACTTCATTAAATATCGTTATCAAGATGCTACAAACTCGAAGCCTGCATCGTTCCGTACCGCCTCGCTATAAGCTCATTCGCTCACTGGCTCTCGAGTTGTTTATAGCTGGCGAATGAAGAGCAATAAAAAATAAAGAATCTTTGATACGTCGCTCGAATATGAAATCATTGCCTGACTCTGAAACGATTGGATGATCAACATAAATAAAAGAGAAAATCTGTTCGTCTGAACTTAATGAAATGCGTTTTTTCCACCATCCTTCCCATTGTGGACGGAAGCGGCGAAATCAAGAATTCCTTGAACATCCTTCAGATCGCTTATTACTGTGCGGAGGGTCTTACATACTGCCTTGCACCGTACGGTTTTGCAACTCTAATGGTGGAGGGATGCTCTCTTCACGAAGCCAAAAATATATTGTCTCCGACCCGCTAGGGTCGCCGTAATCGGAGGATGTTCCGTGCGACAGAGACAACGATAGCCGCGCATGCGCGTTATAGCTCAATCTAAGAATCTCAATTTTCCACAAGTTATTTGAAAACTAATGACATTCCTACGCAGATAGAAATACTTAAACTCATAAACTGACGAGAATGAATCCAAAATATCTCTCTAATAATTAACCAGCAGGCTTCCGCAGCCCGTTTTGCGCTTTGGTAAAACGCAGAGTTTCGTCAACACACTCAGTATGGGCTCCGTGCAGAGTATACGATGGGGGGGAATGAAATCGAACGCAGCACCCGCAGTGGACAAAAGTTGCAATAAACTCGGCTATTTATCCGTCAAATTTGCATGAACGTAGTACGAGGTTTTTACAATAATAGTTAAAATATTGTTCTATGAAAAATGGACCGCGACTGTTGCTATGTAATGCATCGCAAAAATACCATACGGTAAATGCAAATTTCATCGATTCCCTGTGGCAAACTGGAAGCTTGAACAACGCGACAAGCGGATAGCTGCAGTTTTACCTTTAAGGGGTTACCCCCACTTGCGATTTTGAAAAAATCGATTTTTTTTATTGCATTTTTTTGAAGTATAAGTATCCGAGAATATGTCCTGAAAATTTCAAGTCGATCCGAACAAAATTGACTGAGATATCAGCGTTGAAAGAGAAGAATCCGTGAATTGACGAACTGAAATTGAAACTTTAAACGCGTTTTTCTCAAAATGGCATTTCTGAAGTCGGTGACCAAGATTACTCGAACACTAATGAACCGATCTTCTTGAAATTTTGCAGGCTTATTTAATACATAAAAATGTAGTCTTTAATCGTTCGATTTTTTTTTTCGAAAAAAAATGGCCGTTTTATAGCCAAAAAACGGCCGTTTTTTTTCGTTAAAATCGAACCATTAACTTTGACTGTCCGCCATTTTGTGAAAAATGAATATTTTTTAAAATCCTTCGATTAAAGACTAGTTTATACTTATATTTGACTAAATCCATCCGCATTTTTTTTTCAGATCCACTTCACCGCAATGTTGGTCACCGCAAACCGTGTATATAAAAACATTATTTCATTGACGGCCATTTGCCACTAAACAATGTAATATTTTTCAATAAAAAAATTACTGAAAGTTCTTCAAGATGTGTTCTTTAAGATCGTATATTGATCGATTAAAAAAGTTTTGTAGTTTTCTTTAAAAAAATTCATAAAAAAGGCCTTTTTTTGCGATACAAGTGACGCCTTAAAGATTTTGTAAGGCGTCAAAGGAATAGAGGTTTTTGCCTTATGACAATAGCTTGAATTATTAATAATTCACAATACCTCTAATACATTTACTTCTCTCAATAACTCTAACTAATAATTCACAAAGTATGATCAGCGTTCAAACGCAAGCTTAAACCAGGGTCATGTTTTATCTTTGACGCTTCTACGGCCCTGACGTGTCCAGCAGGTACTGAAAGCATTTCCTTAGACTGAGTTTGAGGTTAGAAATTGATATTGTCAGTTACACTCTCGAAGCTGGTCTGCAAAGTTATGCTCCGCTCGGTTCGAAAACGAAATTTTATTTATTATTCCATAAAGTGGTACAGCAACAATGTTCGTTAAATGTTAATAAAAGCAATTATGTAACTTAATTTTTTCCCCATATGACCGAATTGCAAGTAAACAAAAACTTCCGTACTTTTTTGCACTTTACTGATATAGGAAACTATTCTTGCCGTCTTCGGCCAGACAAATTGATTTAATGCAAATGAACTAAGTGCAATTAAGGCGCGATTTTAATTTTCTATAATTTACCACATTATTATAACCACATCTCCAGAGTCTTTGACAGAGCCGACGAGAATATGAACCCTACGCGGCGCTGGAATTGCGCACGGAAACTATTGTTGGGAGTTCTCAAATAGGCCAATAACGTGTGACTATGTGTGCGCATGCGCGCATCTGTGTATGCGTTAATAAGACGCACAATCGTAATAACACTTTTATATATAGATATGCATTGATTTATATTTGATTAGATCTGATCACACGTGGGCAAGCTTGCTCAGCGATGATCATATAGAGCTTCCTTGGTCACTCATCGCAGATGCGAGTACTTAAACGAAGCTCGACATTTTTTACTACAGGTTTTGCGACGCTGATTGACATGACAAAAGACGAACGGGTAATTTGGCTCAGAAACGTGACACATCTATTTATAAATGCTATGTCTTATGTACATTTGATTTCTTCATTGAATATTATCGATCGGCAAGCAACGTGCTCGGGCGCGTGTAAGTATAAATAAAATAATGATCTTTCATATCTCGGAAATACTTGTTTATCGAATTCCATTATTTTTCAACGCGTCACACCTCACTGTTGCTTCCCCATCGCTTGCTTTATCGTTTTATTGAGCTCGGCGTTTTTCCAGTTCAACGATATGTTGTCCAAGTGATTGTCGAAATCTATGAGATTTCGGTACTCCTCCTCCTTCAAGAGCGTGTAAATTGTCTCGGTGAGCGCCTCCTCGCTGTCCAGAATCACACTGCGAATAAAAAGAAAACGTGTCCCTCGATTTCGAAGCAATGTGCACGTTTTGCTAACCCAACACTGCATTTTAATAATGAGCTATCAAACACCGCCTACAACCGCTGTGCTATATATAAATATTCCATGACAAGTTTCGGTACGCAGACCTTTGTCCGGACAACTGAAATTTTGAAAAAACAAAGCATAAAGTATTAAAATATTTCCGAATAAGAGGCAGTCTCTACAAAATGGAAACTCCCATAAAAGCAAAACCTTTGGAAGATGGAAAAGGGTCACGAAAATTTAACTGAAAAAAGGCGAGGTTAAAAAACAAATACTTTCAACAGTCTATCGAGAGAGAGAGGGAGAGAGAGAGAGAGACTGCGCACATGTTTCTCTAAATGTCATTTTTTCACCGTTTCAAAACAATCGCATCACACTTTTATTGATATCCGCAAGAAATAAATATTCCACCAACAAAGTATCCTCTGTGACGAAGAAGCAATTAGTGATTAGCAGATAAAGTTTCATTGAGTACTCAAAAAAATGATGCCCCTATCAAGCCTCTATCGTATCGATGGATTCGAGATGCTCATGCATAAATCAAAACTTGCGTCCGAATATTACACTTACTCTGTATTGTCTTTGGCTTTCCATTTTCCATCCACATGTTGGAATACTCGCAGTGGATTGGACTGCATACCGAGCGTTATTTCCCTATTGTCTATCTGTAAACGACGTCGGATAATTGAATCAAACATTATCGATACGAACTTCGACGCTATTGGAGCGGTGGACGCTCGGAGGCTCCTGTCCACTGATTTGCCGCTTACCACTGCGAGCACGGCGTTGTTAAAGTTTTCGGCTATTTTGTCAGCTATCCTGTGGGCTGGTTTATCCGTGCTGCGTGTCAGAAACAAATTCAGGTCGGATACTACGATTCTTCCGGAACCAGCGAGAACAATGATATTACGAAAAATCTAAAATTGATTCTGTCCGAAGTAACGAAAGTAATACTTTGCCTCCAAACTTAGGCTCTACAAAACAAAATCACAAAATACTACAATGGAACGTATCAACAATCATATTTTGTCTCCAAACTTTTGCTAGCTTCAGGTAACGACTCGTCAATGTGTCAATGGAGAATGTTGACGCAACCAAGTGTGCTGAGCATTAGCAAAGACAAAGGCTCAAGCTGACAACACTCGCGCGATATTCAAAAAATCAAATGTAAGTAATTAAAAATCAATCGATTATATGACGTTCGATACCTCATGTCACTGATGAGTTCATTGGCTAAATAGTATCCGGCGATGACGAGGCCTTGTCGTATCGCATATTGATCAACCTGGGTTGAAAAAATCGTGTTATAGTCCGGATAAAATGCGGGTAATTCGGGATCGATACAATATTTTGCAGGTTGCCACGAAAACAAATGCATTTAGGTTAGGGTCGACAGATCGAATGTTGAGGTTACGATCTTTTCTCTGATCATCGCGTCGGGTTATCACGCGAAAGGACGTTTTCGCAATACTTTGAGAGAATAACGAGCAAGAATCGAAGGGGAAAAGATTCGTACGCAACGAAACTTACCAAAGTCAACGCTAGCTCGGCCATTGGAGAAACATGGAGGCAGAGATGAAACAGCGGTATTGCATCTTCGATGTAGAGTTCGGACGATTTACTGTCACTTTTGCTCTTCTGTTTTGCGAGAAGCAAACCATTTATAGCGCAATGAGGATACTTGGCAGCGTGCAAAATGACTTTGCAATAAGCACGGGGCGAGAACGTCACTTCGGCCATTTTTAAACACGATACACGCTCACGCTAGTTTCGGGTAGTGGGGCGGAGTAGTCGAATGATCTACCGAAGATACGACGTATTCTTGGTGAAACTCGGTAGATTAATAATAAAGAACACAATAATATAAAAGCGTCGTTATTAAAATGCGTGACGATTATAAAGCTCGATTACATTCGCAAAATCAATCGTCGAAGGGTAACTGAGTTTTCGTCTTGTCCACGACTAGCGTCGTCATTAATTACGAACCTGGACTAACCTCAAAACCATTGGAAACTTTTTCATACGTACATCCTACTTTTACGCTGTAAAATGAACATTATGCTATCGATTGTTCGTGACACCGTTTTCACGCGTATATTAAATAAAAATACATGAGCAAAGAAGTGCGAGCGGCGACAAGGCTGCTGATCGATCGTTACCTAGGGGCATTTTCGTCTATCGCGAAATTTAAATTTCTTTGCTCATAGGTAAAACTTATGTTTATTTTCTTTTTCTGACAATTCAATATTTTCTACACGATCGTTCAAAAAATGCCTATCTCTCCTATAGTCAGTGCACCTTCGATTTTTCCGAGAAATCTTGCATTCTTAAATCGGAGGCGATCAAGAGTTTCACTAGTGCACTCGATGCAGTTGCTACATCTGGCGATGTGATTGTTATTATTGATAGAACACGAAACCACCGATAGGGGCAGCACCGATCAATGAAATTAGTATGAAGGCTGTTTGTATACTCATAAAATTTCCAAGGCAACGATACTAAGCCTCACGCGGTACTTATAGCTTGGAGTAATAAAATGATCGGCTTTTTTCGTCACAGCTACGCTTACGAATGCCGAATGTATATGTATATTTTTAATTTCGCGTAAGATTTACCGACAATATTACAGGAATAAAAGTGAGTTTTAAGAAAATTAGTCAACCTAATAAGTGGCTATATGAAGTAATTATTTGTTAAAGACGTGCGCAATGGAAAAAATGCTAATCTTTGTATGAAGAAGTTAACAACGATCGCTGCTTACGATACTGAGCAGAGTTTATAAGCTAGCAGCTGTATATTGTATTTATTCAGTGAAAATACTGCAATCAGTCATCAAGATCATCAAAACAAAGTAAAAACCTATATTTTATATTGCATAAAGGGCAAACGTTGCCTGTTCTTTTTGTTCTTTTACGCTTAAGCTACCCCACTAATAATAATAAGCTAATAACGGTTTACACCGAGCTCGCTGGTGGAAATAAAGAATTTTTTTCTGGGAAAACGTGTGCCGGTTTGTCAAATTCATTTGTACATTAAAGAGTATGGTTTGAAGTATCTTTTACAATTTTTGTAATGAAAAATAATTATAAATATGCGGTGACAACTGCTGCCCGGAAACAAAACTGCTGAAATAAAAAAAAAATCAAACGCATTTCGATTTTGCATGAAATTATCTAGTGCTTGGATGATGGATTCAATAGAATATTCATTTTTGAATAAATGCCCGGGGTCCAAAATGAACGTTTTGATTTTCGGTACAAAAATCGATGTATTTTCGTTGACGAAAAAAAACTATACATCGAAAAAAAAATGTTTGTTATAAAGCACTGCTTTGTGATATGTAAAAAAAGTTTATAAAATTTGAAGTTAATTGGTGAAGTGACTTTTGAGATATCGTGCTCATCGATCTTGAAAAAGTCATTTTGAGAAAAACGCGCTTTAAGTTTGCCGGCGCGCGGAAGTTACCTACAAACGCCCATCACACCTTCAATTTTAAACGGATCCATTTGAAATTTTCGAAATTTTATATTTTGACATTCCGTCGCAAACCAAAAACCGAGATTCTCAAAAATATCACCGCGGTTCTCAAAAATATCATTGCGGTTTATCAAATATACAAATATGCAATTCATTTATAGAAAAATAATAACGCAAGAATTTTAAACTCCGACATTATATTCTAGCATCCTTCAATAATGCAACATTTTTTTCTCGTCTTTTCAAGTTTAGTTTAACGAATTTCTCTTAAGGCGTTACCCCCACTTGTAGCGCAAAAAGAAGGCCTTTTTCATGAATTTTTTTAAAGAAAACTACAAAACTTTTTTAATCGATCTATATACCATCTTAAAGAACACATCTTGAAGAACTTTCAGTAATTTTTTTATTGAAAAATATTACATCGTTTAGTGGCAAATGGCCGTCAATGAAATAATGTTTTTATATACACGGTTTGCGGTGACCAACATTGCGGCGAAGTGGATCATCTGAAAAAAAAATGCGGATGGATTTAGTCAAATATAAGTATAAACTAGTCTTTAATCGAAGGATTTTAAAAAATATTCATTTTTCACAAAATGGCGGACAGTCAAAGTTAATGGTTCGATTCTAACGAAAAAAACGGCCGTTTTTTGGCTATAAAACGGCCATTTTTTTTCGAAAAATAAAATCGAACGATTAAAGACTACATTTTTATGTATTAAATAAGCCTGCAAAATTTCAAGAAGATCGGTTCATTAGTGTTCGAGTAATCTTGGTCACCGACTTCAGAAATGCCATTTTGAGAAAAACGCGTTTAAAGTTTCAATTTCAGTTCTTCAATTCACGGATTCTTCTCTCTCAACGCTGATATCTCAGTCAATTTTTTTCGGATCGACTTGAAATTTTCAGGCCATATTCTCAGATACTTACACTCCAAAAAAATGCAATAAAAAAAATGATTTTTTCAAAATCGCAAGTGGGGGTAACCCCTTAAATAAGTAAATAGAAAAAAAAATTATTTCGGAATTGTACTTATCAAGTGTAAGAACTTTTATATCAATATCTATGACACAAATCTATCAAAAAAATTCATGAAAATAGCCTTTTTTAGCGTCTAAAGTGAGAAGACCCCTTAAGAAATTTAAGGGATCCAAACAGTCGTCGCCACGGGCGCTACTTTCATGTAAAAGTCCTACGTATTCTCCCTAACCATGATCAACCGCCGCAATTACGGCTTGAACAAGCGAACATTTCATTTTTCGGAACAGATGGCTGACTTCTCCGACGAATCGGATGTAAACCCCTCGGAAATGGCCCGGATGGTCGAAGATCTGGACGATCTCGATAACACGTTGCTAGGCGGTTCTTCGAAGAGACCAAATCTGTTCCGCGACGACAACAAGTCTAAAGAAACGACAGGAGCGAAGAGAGTAGCGTTCAAAGGTTCACTGAAATAAATTGCAGTCGGTAGCGATGCCCAGTTGTGGTTTCATTCGGTTTCAGCAGTTCACAATAAATCTCAACCCTCTGATCCCACCGAATACAGAGTAAGAGCTTAGACCCATGGATGATGGTTGGCCGGGTGTAACCGACGACTTGCTGCGCTTCGGATTGTCCCAATGGATCTATTTTTCATCACCGGTGACAATTCGATGCAAAAAACCTTTTCTTTTCTCGCGTTGAAGCAGCAGTTCACATGTCAAGACGCCTCGCAATGCGTCCCTCGGTTTCACTTCATACGGGATCCAATGTCCTTCCTTCCGAATTATGTCCAAAGTTTTAAGACGTTTTCTCACCGTTGCTAAGTACCGTTGATACATTTTTCGGCTGGCCAGGTCGCTCCTTGTCATCCAAGTCGAAATCACCAGCTTTGAAGCGTGCAAACCACTTCCGATACGTTTGATCAGCTAGAGCATGTTCACCGTACACTTCCACTAAAATGCCATGAGCTTCAGCGGCAAATTTGTTCTTATTAAATCGACTAAAAATCGAATTGACGGAAGCAGCATGACAACTCACGAACGTTAACTTTCAGACTTCGATCAAGACGATCCTCTGGCAGACTTGCTGAGCGACGACGAGACTTCGTACGAAATAAAAAAGCCACCTGCGGGAAACACCAAAAGCAATCTCGTAGCCGATTTATTCGGAATAAAGAATCAAAGGCCAGAAGAACGAATCGCGGAACCGACGAAAGCATATATTCCACCGGATGTAAAAAAAATCGAAGAAACCCGCGATAGAATCATTGCAGCGGACAAAAAATCTCCGGTTCCAATTTCTGGTCGGGAACGTCCGCTTGCCCAGAACGTTCGAGAAAAGTCTCAGGCAAACGACGAGATTCCATCGAGGACGGAGGATCCGCAGAAATTGCCAAGCGCCAAAGCACGAAAGTCTTCGCTGATGGAAGATTTGTTCGGTACGAGAGCACATTCGGCACCGTCGAAGGAAATCGAGGCTCGTCCAAATTTCGCAAAATCGAACGTCCCAAATTCATCAAACGCGGCATCGTCGGAGCCCCCCAAGACCGAACCTCCGACGAAGAGCTCTTCCGGCTATACCATGGACTCTGGAAACATCCGAGAGCCGCGAAGGGGCAGAAAAAACACTCCGCTCATCAGCGATCCGCTCGGATTGTTTTCCGCGCCTAAAGAGGTCGCGCCGATTGCTCAACCAGCCGCGGATGTAGGTTCATCCGAGAAATGGACGAATCACATTTTTCAATATTACTGAACACTTCGTTTCGTCATTAACGTGTCTTCATTGTGTCAGGTGGAAGCAAAGCACGATTCGCGCACGGACAATAAATGGCCACAAGACGACTTGCCGGAGTGGTTGGGTGGTACTGCTAAAGCAAAGGAAACAAAATTGCAAAACGAAAAACAAGTTTCGCACGGTGAAAAGCTGAGCAAAGATCGCACTGTTGAGAGCTCAATGACGATTGTGACGAATGCGAAAGAGTGTCGTACGAACGAACCAACGGATTTAACGTGGCAAAAAAATGAGGACTCAGCGATTTTTCATCCCGACACATCGGCGCAGATGATGAGTGCGCAGTTCGATCAACAAGCCACCCTGATCGCCATGCAACAACAAGAACACGAGCTCAAAACTGCGGCCACGTTGTCCCATCAGAATGAGGCGGTGACGAAAATCGTCGAGAACCAAAGGGCGAAGCTCGACGAGCAGGGAAAAATGTTCAACGCTTTGATAAAACATCAATTGGATAGGCAATCGATGCTTGAGTCACAAATGAAAATTCAACAGGCCCGTATAGATCGGTATATACAGGTGGGTGAAATAATTCTTTTCATTCTCAGTGAAAGTCTTTCAATGTAAGATATGGCCGGAAAAAACAGGAATTCGCGTGGCTTTTTTCTGGCAAAACTTGTAAAAGTTTGGATTTTTTTTTAGATTGCAACGTATCTGTTAAGGGGCCTTCTCACTTCAGACGCTAAAAAAGGCTATTTTCATGAATTTTTTTGATATGTTTATATTATAGATACTGGTATCATTAATAGAAAAGTTGTTACACTTAATACACTTTCGAAGTACATACGTTTTTTTTTTAATTTATTTAAGGATGTTGAGTCCCAAATCGCAAATGATGATAAAATTCTGAAAATTTGGTATGTTTTTGTATGAAGTATTTCAGAGGTCGTGTAAAAATTTCACGACAATTAGGAAGCTCGTTATTGAACAATTAACATTCACAAATTAAATGTTGTTTTATGGAAACTGATGTAACTTTGCAATAAGTTTTTTTTTTGACCTCTCAATTTTATAATATCTACAATATACTGAAAGCAACGGAAACAAAACGAAGTTTATTGATAAATTTTTTTTTATTTCTTTTAAAAATTGTTCTTAAAAAAATGTTAATTTTTTAATAACGAGCTTCCTAATCGTCGTGAAATTTTAACACGACCTCTTAAATACTTCATACAAAAACATACGAAATTTTCCGAATTTTCTTATCATTTTTTATTTCAACCCTTAAGGAGGTTGAAGTAATGATGATAGAATTCGGAAAATTTGGAATGTTTTTACATGAAGTATTCAGGAGCTCGTGTAAAAATGTCATGACGATTAAGAAGCTATTTATCGAACAATTAACATTAACATGTTTCATAGGGACACAACATCCTTAAGACACTACACGGAGAGAATTTTTAAGTAATTTTTACTGTGAAATCACAGTAACTCGGTGACAAATGTGCAATTCTTCAGGTTTTTAGGAAATAAATTATAAATTTTCATGGAAATGAATCAAAATTTACTTTTGCGTAACAGAAATTTTAAATATTTTCCAGAATTTTTACTGAAATTAATAGTAAAATTTCATGAAACGTAAAGATTACGACAATAAGTTAAAAAAGTGCTAATATAAATGAAATTTTTCAGTGGAACATTGAGAAATTTGCGTGTTTTCCATAAAAATTTAAAAAAGGAAGCCGAAATTTTCCGTGCGTCCACCGGAATTTTACGTTCTTTATAGTAAAATCAGTTAGGGCTAGGTCGCCTGACCTTACGCGTGAGCTCTGTGTGCGAGCGTGCGTATACGTGAACGCAAGCTGTGAGAGTGGCTTGTGTATGACGCAGTATGACGAACACGAACGACGCCGACCCGCGTTGCTTAGCAACAGCGGTACCGCGCATGCGCATTATAGTACGAAGCATGGGCCAAGAAAGCCTCGTGGTCTCGTGCAGTCTAACGTGTTCTACGCAGTTCTACGCAAGAAAACAAAGAAACGTGAAAAGAAACTTCGATAAAGGACGTCTACAATGGTACGGAAAGATGATATGCTAAAATAAGTACCAATCAAGAACACAAATGTTCAGAAATACAGTATATAGAGTATTTATTTAATCATAGGGAATTAATTTTTCGCTAGGGATTTTAGAAATTTCAAGTTTGTCCAGGTTATTTTTACTGTAGAAACGTGGAATTTTTTAAGCAGCCCATTGTTAAAATTCTACATGAGAATGTGTCAGAATTTTTACTGAAAGAAATGTAAAAAATTATGCTACTTGCTTAAATTTTTACATGAATGAAAGCAAAATATTAAAAGCTAGAGATTTCACCGTGAAAAATACTTTAAAATTCTTTCCGTGTATTTATATACGAAAATGACAATAAAAAAAGTCCTAAGAAAATTGTAGGTTTGCGCTGTTGGTGAAATCTCGGAGATGGATCATCCGAAACACAAAAATCAAATGGTTTTAGATTCAGTATGTTAATGGCTATAGCGCATATCGTACGATTTTTTATATATGCAAATATAACAAAATGGCAGACATTTTTCGAAAAAAAAACAAAAAAACCTATTTTTTCGCCGTTTTTTTGGCAAAAAAGTACTACATATAAAAATTTTAAAAATTCTTAATATGCGCTATAGCTATAGTTGTAAATATGTGGTTAAAATTATATAAGAATCGGTTCAGAAGTTTCGAATACTTTATCAACAAGCCGTCGCAAAACGTTGTTTCGAGAAAAACGCGTTTAAAGTTTGTTTGGGTTACATAAAAACATTAAAAAGAAGATTTTTATGCATTTCGAAAGTGTATTTATCAAGTCTAACCACTTTTATATCAATATCTATAATATAAACCTACCAAAAACTTCATGAAAATAGCTTTTTCCAGCGTCTAAAGTGCCTTTAACGATGCAACCCCTTAAAGTACCGTTAACGATTTTTTTATTCAACAATATTTATAAATGTGGTAGTCTCGGAAATTAATAATCCAAAATAAACAACCAAACGCACTTAGTTTTTGCATGAAATTAGCTAGTGCTTGGCAGAAGGATTTAACAAAAAATTGATTTAAAAAGCGGCCCCTGTCCAAAGTGAAAGTATCGATTTTCGGTGAAAAAAAACCCTCTATTTTCGTTGATGAAAAACTATAGGTTGAAAAAAATCTTTAAGCACTGCTTTTTAATGAGGAAGAGAAGTTTGCAAAATTTGAAGTTGATCGGTTGAGTGATTTTTGAGACATCGTGGTCACCGACTTTCAAAAAGTAATTTTGAGAAAAACGCGTTCAAAGTTCGCGGAACCTACCCACGAACGCGCACAGCTCCCTTAATTTTGAACGGATCGACTCGAAGTTTTCATACAATATTTTTGAAACGGTACATTTTGAGAATTCGCCGAAAACAAAAAATCGATATTTTCAAAAACTTCAGCTGGGCATAAGCCCTCGAATCAATATGGCAATTCTTTGTATTACCGTGAAAAATGTCCTTTGTTCCCTGCGAAAATAAAGACCTTACTGTCACAACCAACTTCGCTGCCCTTCGGAGTATATCCGGAAGAAAAAAGTGCCAAAGAAGTCGACAGAGAGGAAGAAAAATCCCCGTGCCCTGAGAATCTGGCGAAGAAATTGGAATTGGAAAAAGTTCACCTGCAAAACACAATTGAAATTCTCAGGGAAAAGCACGAAAGTGAAATAACGATACTTCAAGAGTCATACGAGTAAATATCGATCCCACCTACGAGTCATTTTACGAAACAAACGATGATTGTAACATCTTGTAGACAACATATGTATACATTGCAGAAAACAAATGCTGTTTCTTCGTCGTGGAAAGGAAAAATTGGAGAAAAAAATGTACGAGGACTACGAAGCGTTGGAAAACGAATGCGTGAAGAGAATCGATAAATTGAAGAAAGAAAAGGAAGAAATGGAGCAAACGTACAGAGACGAGATCGAAAGACTGAAAAAAAACGAGAAAATATTTGTCGAGGAAATTTGCGCCCGACACTCTCGCAATGTTGAATTATTGCAAAAAGAACACGCCGAAACAATCGACGAGATATCACGTGCCAAAGAAATGGAGAGGCAGGCTGTCGACGCGATAAATAATCACAAGACTGATCTCGGTGATTTGTTGCAACGTTCTCAACTCATAATCGAGAGCTTTCAGAATTTGCGAAAAAAGCTCGAAGACAGAAACGAAGAATGTGGCGAGACGCGTGGGACTTATCTGAAAAAGCAAGAGGAAAATTTGCAGCGTAAATGCTTTACCTCTTTTCGTATACGCTTCAAGTTACTCACTACACGGAGAGAATTTTAAAGTATTTTTTACGGTGAAATCTCCGTAAAAATTACATTAAAAATTTGAAACCGGTGACAAATGTGCACATAGTCAAAAATTGACACTAGCTTTTAATATTTTGCTTTCATTCGTGTAAAAATTTAAGCAAGTAGCATAATTTTTTACATTTCTTTCAGTAAAAATTCTGACACATTCTCATGTAGAATTTTAACAATGGGCTGCCTCAAAAATTCCAAGTTTCTACAGTAAAAATAACCTGGACAAACTTGAAATTTCTAAAATCCCTAGCGAAAAATTAATTCCCTATGATTAAATAAATACTCTATATACTGTATTTCTGAACATTTGTGTTCTTGATTGCTACTTATTTTAGCATATCATCTTTCCGTACCATTGTAGACGTCCTTTATCGAAGTTTCTTTTCACGTTTCTTTGTTTTCTTGCGTAGAACTGCGTAGAACACGTTAGACTGCACGAGACCACGAGGCTTTCTTGGCCCATGCTTCGTACTATAATGCGCATGCGCGGTACCGCTGTTGCTAAGCAACGCGGGTCGGCGTCGTTCGTGCTCGTCATACTGCGTCATACACAAGCGCACTCTCACAGCTTGCGTTCACGTATACGCACGCTCGCACACAGAGCTCACGCGTACGGTCAGGCGACCTAGCCCTAACTGATTTTACTATAAAGAACGTAAAATTCCGGTGGACGCACGGAAAATTTCGGCTTCCTTTTTTTAATTTTTATGGAAAACACGCAAATTTCTCAATGTTCCACTGAAAAATTTCATTTATATTAGCACTTTTTTAACTTATTGTCGTAATCTTTACGTTTCATGAAATTTTACTATTAATTTCAGTAAAAATTCTGGAAAATATTTTAAATTTCTGTTACGCAAAAGTAAATTTTGATTCATTACCATGAAAATTTATAATTTATTTCCTAAAAACCTGAAGAATTGCACATTTGTCACCGAGTTACTGTGATTTCACAGTAAAAATTACTTAAAAATTCTCTCCGTGTACTTGTTCAAAGTGAAATTTAATTATTATCCTAAGAGTTTTCACGACACTTATGACGATTGAGCGAAAGAGAGAAGGTCTATGATTCATTGTACATTTTTATTCCATAGTTCTCAGGGACCAATTGCATTTGCAGCAAGAGTCTTTGGTGGACGAGCGCAAGCGATTGTTGGAGATATCGCAACGATTGGACGCGAGTTCGAACGAGTTGACTGCGGAGTTGAAGAAAAATAGTTTGTCGATCAACGAAAGCGAGGAACGATTGGCAACGCGAGAGCGGATAATCATACGTGAGAAACAATTGTTCGACGAGCAAATTAAGTGGGAGCGCGATCATCTGCAGGCGATTAAAGAGGCATGGACGAAGGAGCAAGAACGCCAGATGAAGTTCATTTTCGATGAAAGAGAAGCTGTTGCCAGTGAACGGGCAAAATTGGAAGTTTTCCATAAACTGAAAAACAGCTCGGAAGATATGGCCAAAGTTGAGGTAAGCGACATTAAAATTAAAATACATTGCAACCTGCTCCAAAAATAAATAAGTTAGGAAAATCCTTGCACCTCCTTCAGCTAGAAGTTGCGCTAAAGACTGCCCAGGAAGCCGCCAACGATGCTATCACGGAGAAACACAAATGGGAGGATAAGTGTCGTAATCTCGACGAGGAAAAACGCTTGTTGCGCGAGAAAGAAAAACACCTGATTCATCGAGCCCAAGAATTGGAGAATCTGACCCAATCAGCTTTGAGGAAACGCGACGAAGGCCTCGAAGCGTTGAAAGAAGCCAAACGCACCGAGCAGCGACACAAGGAACATCTCGTTCGGTTGCAAATTCAGTTGGAAAGTTTAGCCCATCGCGAGAACAAGAGAACAGCGGAAAAAGTCGCGAATGCGAGGTATGAAAACCCATTGATCGATTCTCACGGAGCGGAAGTTTGCGAATTACTATGGAGAATTCCTTTTTCCAGAGAAAGACTGGCTACGAAAATCTATCCAGCTGAAAAGCCGGAAAAAGACACGGCGGAACGCGTCTCATCCATTCGATGCGTGAATGAAAGATCTTTGGCATCGAATTCTCACGCTTCAACACATTTCAAGGTACGAATTATTGTCCTATTCTTCCGCTGATGCATCGACTGCACACTCTTCGTTGGCGTAACTAGTCAGGGGCCAGGGGCGGCGGGCCCCCTCCCAAAATTCTGTGTTCACCCCCACAGGATTTTTCCAACATCTGTCTTATTCACGGTCATACGTATCGATCTGGTTGCACTGTTACTTTTTCGATAGCAAGAGTGAAGCTGTTGTTGTAAGTGATTTAGGTGGTTAACCACATGGGTCGCTGCGATCACATTGTATTTCACACGATCGCTGGCGGTTCGCATTCTGAACGATCTCTCACGTATACCTATACCGATCGAATTAAGCGGCCTATGCAGGAACCAGCCCCCTGGCACTGCTGGGTCTACCGTGTCTCGTTATTGTCGCCACGTAAACTAACCCACCATGCGGCGCTAGTAGTCACCAGCATGACCCCCACTCCAGTCGCGCAGCGTTTGCATAATTTGCATTCGACGCGTCTGGAAAATTCATTGTTTAGAATAGAATTTAAAAGTATATGTGTATATAGGAAGGGATGCAATATTTACACTTGTTGCAATATTATGTATTTAAAAATATTTATCGAACGGAATAAACAGATAACATTAATATTTTTTAAATAATGGATTAGTCACGTTGTACAATGTTTTGCGATTTTTTTCTTGTCGAGATTGCTTTTTTTTTGTTCTGCGTTGAGACGTGCAGAATATTGCTGCATCCGCATCAATACGTAATATTGTATTATGTGTAAAAGAACACTATCGGCGTGTTCTATACACGGAAAAGAGAGCTTTTCATAGTTATACACGTCGTCCAATATAGACTCGAAAACACGTGTTGAATTGCGATGAGCCACAAATCGCTCTTATAATGTGATAAAATAATTACGATTTTACCACACTACGATTTTTTTTATTCGAGAACAATGACAGATCGAGAAAAAATGACGAAATAATACGGCCCATCTTATAAACTTTTCCAAGCAGCAATAGTACTCCCAGTGAGCTCCGCCGGCTGTGAGAGGAGTTTTTCAGCCATGGGGTGGATAAAAATGCAGCTTAGAAGCAGAGGGCTTCAGGAACGATTCTTTCATGTCACTACATAGAAATTGCATTGTTGAAAACAATGTCTAACTGAATAATTGTTGGCCCTATTTACAGAAAAAAATAGAGAACTAAGACTTATTTGATTTAGTACCTGCTGAAAGGAAAGATTAAAAACTGATAACTGGATTAAGGAATAACGAAAAATTATTTGATTGTTTTTTTTAAGATATTGCAAGAGTTTGATATTAATGTTAACATGAACGTGTGGTCGAAGCTACCTATTTCATGCGTGTTAGGTTACTATCGACTATTATGTAAATTTTATTTTAAAAATGATGATTTTGAAAGAAACCACTATTATTGTCAGCCCTCCCCCTCCAGCAAAAAATGCTGACCTGATCAATGGCTCGGTTCACTGTTATTATCTCCTAAGATTGAAAAGTACGGTAATTACTTCAAAAGTCGTCTACAATTCCGAAGACCTTGGTATTGACATATACTGTAGAGGTCATTATACCGTAAATTATCAGATTTTTACGTGACTCGCGAAAATGAATTCTTTAATGAGCAATTAGATTTTTCACGTGCAGACAGAAAGTATCCGCTGTCGACAACCAAAATCGGTAACGACAAACCCAACCAAACCCACACAATAGTTTGTGTCCTGCTTTATTCGAGAGTATCACAAAATTGTTTGCCGATGTCATTCGCACGAGTGCACTATATTCGGGGAAGTCGAATGTCATTCGATGTTCCGAATAGTACGAAATTTCACTCGGGCAGTAATTTCGTAATCTTGCTTTTTTAATTGATGTCTATCGAGCAGTGTACGCCTCCTATACGCATACATAAAAGTCAACACAATACCTTCCACAATATACGTATCAAAATCAAGGCCTGCGAAGTTGAAGATCACTAGCGAAATTGTGCAAAAGAAATTGTGCCATGATCCTATTCGTTGCGCGTCTTATTTTTCACTGGGCTGTTATTTTTCAGGACGTAGTCGACCCGCATTTGTTGCTGCTCAAGTTGAATCTTGATAATAAACTGGATACAACGGACGAGCTACTATCTGCCATGCAAGTCATCAGTCAATAATATCATGTGCCCGTCGAACCGTTCTGTATTGAAAAGTACATTCGCTCGTTTCTTATTAAATAAATATTTGACATACTAGTCATGAAGAATATGCTTGTTATTCGTCGAATATCGATCTCTCCAAGTCCGGTTCGTCATCTGGAATAATAAGAAATTCGTACGTCACGATCATCGGTAGGAACTTCTTTACGAACGCTTGTTGCTGCAATTTTTAGTTTCGGCATTTTTTTTCTCAATAAACTTCTCAATACTGTTCTCCCAAAGCGTTCTTCGGGAATCTGGAGTTTTAGCTTGAATTTGACTGGGATGTTCGGTAACTTTGACACTACGTGGCAATTTCTGTTACGAACGACTCACCGATGTACGGTTCAAGTACGATGTGCATATTCTCCATAAGCGTCTCGACTTTTTCGACCGAAGATTTAGCGCCTTTGAATACGGTGGAAGTTGATTCGGCGCAGGACTGCTGGAATTCAGGCAGACGCGAAATGTTCGTTTCAAAACGTGTTAGAGGCGCCGAGAAGGTTGGACTAACACGCGTACGGATACGTGTACCGACTTAAAACTAACGCGTTGGAATGGCTGTAAACTTGATGCATTGGGAATCCTGTAAGCCAAAGGAACGTCGCCATGCGAAATGACCAGGTACGGCCGTGTATGGCCGAAACGAGCTTATACTTACAACATTTCTACTCAACAAGCAAGTATCGCCGTTACTGTCACCGTCAGATTTCGCATACAATTCTTCCGCGTTGTTCAAGAACGTTATAACGTCGTTTATAAAATCCAGCGTTTGCCTGCAAATCGGGCACGAAGGATTCAAGTAGCACACGAGTCGGTCTTCGATCCTATGCAGATTGAGACTTACTTGTGGTGTTTGTTCGAGACTGGCAGACCACTGCATTGCTTCGTCTCGTGTACGACTTTGCTTATAGTGTGCTTGTGGCCGGTTATGTTATGCAAATTCTTCTCGATTGTTTCGACGCATTCGCGAGTTTGCTCTACGGATTAGAGAGAAGTAAACGATTTTATCTCGGTCGTGAAAAAAAAAAAAGAAACGTAGTGAATATTGAGAAAAAATGTACGGGTAACCTGCTAATTTTTTTAGTTCTCTGCGACGTGCATTATACTCGAGATTTTGCTGATTTTCCTCCCGCGAGAATTGTACGTCACGGGCTTTCCGAGTTTCGCGCAAGAGCGGTATTATCGCCTCCATGATTGGGATGAGATGCTGTGAAATGTCATCGACGATCAAAAAGAATAGGTTAGGGACTCGAGTCCCGACCGGCACGCGGGACCATGCAGGTCAGCTGATTTTTGGTACATGCCAAGACGAAGTGAACTGTTACGGAATTTATGCGTATGTCGAATAGATAGATTCAACGAAAAGTTGTACGATTGATGATTGTCTGGAAATGCCATATTCTGTTCATTCATTTCGATGTTATCAATAAAACACGTTAATTGTGTTATGATAAGTACACTGCGAAAAAAATCCAACAATAATTAGGGGAGTTTTCAATGAAAATTACTATGCTGCACGAAAAACGTGGGACCAATCGCTTGCGTAGAAATTATTTATATGTGACGACTAAATTTTCAACGAAGTAGGGTTAAAAACTAACAGATGGCGCCGCATGAAGTGTTTCGCATATACATCGGGAATTAATGTGTTAAGCACAGTAAAATATGAGCCGCCAAAATATCAATTTTAAATTTCTTGCTTATCAATGACGAGTTGATGCAAGCTTAAAATGCATAGAAAAAAGAAAGCATCTTTTTGTATATGAAAATCTATTATTACGACTAATTAAAGTAATTATTCTCGAGGATACTGTATCAAGAATGAAAACGACATATATTGAAAATTATCCAAGTTCATTTACGATTTTCAGCAAAGAAACACAAGATGCAAGAATGTAAAGAATTAATGAAAAAACAATGAAGCAAAAAAGAACGAATCAAACTTCCATCGAGGTCTCTTGAATGTTCATCTTACATTTTGAGGTTATAATTCCTTTTGCACAAGCCATAGAAATACCATACATTTATGAGTCATTCGAATAGTGAAAATACAATACATAAAATACTTACAGTCCTTCCAATCTGTCTTCTGTTTAATTTCACCAATATTCACTATTAATAATCGAATGATATAAACATCCGCACCAAAGAAATAACTTTTGCCAGCAACGAAAAAATAGGTTCAACGCAGTGGGATGCGAATGGACGCTCGGACCGCTCGGACCACTCAGCCTGTTTTCTGATTGGTGCAATGAACGATGGCTAGGAAAAACTTGTTACCAATCAGCATTTCGGATTTGTGTTGAGTAGCACAGTAAAGTTGAGAGCACCTATCGTAATTGCCGCTGCTTACACCGTACATATCAAATAAGTCATATCACATTTTAATATATTTACGGAGTATAAGTTGATAAGCCAAGGAAATTACAGTGCTGCACATCACTTATTGCAAAGAATTCTTCATAAATTATTTGGTTTGTTTTGCAATTTTTGAGAGCCGTCTTCTAAAATTCTTCGAACATCGATTGGGTCCCTCGTTTATTGTGAAGTCACAGTAATTTTTGGTGGAAATTTTTCGGAGTGTAGGATTCTAGAAATAAGAGAAACGTCAATGACGTTCATATTCGTGATTGATCAGTTGTTCCACCAATTAACGGAGATACCAAGATGGCTGGCCGACGAGCAAGCAGCGTGATTGGTTGGTGCCGGCACGCGATAAATCCGCATTTCCATACTGCGCGCAATTGCAGCGCTCTCCACCGATAAAAAGCGGGGAACTAAAGATGCGAAGACGAACGCGAGACTTAAGACGAAATTGAATTTAGAGAAACGGTTGATCCTACAGTGTCAGTATTTCACAGTTATACATGTTTGAAGTAACAGTTTACACTTTTTCAAAGCTTTTTATTCGTAATTGTACATAATAGTTGACCTTGCGCAGGTTATGTCGCGAACATTTTTTATCGTCGGGCGTTGTGATTGCGGCCGTCCTTGTCATCTGAAACGAGGGATTTTTCAAAACTCTATTCTTTACACATGTAGTTATCGTTCGGTCCTCTAGTTAAAACTTTTAGGACAACTTTACGAAATGGCGGCCTTTGAGAAAAGAGCACTGAGTCTTACAATACAATGTTCACTTCTCGCGGCCCGGAAAAAGATTAATTACAATAGCAATAAAAAAGATAGAGGGTCGAACGATAAACACGTTTGTAAAGAAAAGATATTTTTTTAATCGCTTGTTTCAGATGACAAGGACGATAAAAAATGTTCGTAACATGACCTGTGAAACATGAAATATCATGTACAATTTGGAATAAAATGCTTTGAAAAAGTTTAACGTGTCATGTCAAACATGTATAAATATAACCGTTAAATACTAACACTGTAGATTTAACCTTTTGGCTAAATTTAGTTCCCAAAAAATCTCCTTCGAAATGGGTGTTCCGACTAGAATACGGCCTAAAATATATAAAATTGGCTAAGACTTGACCGAGTTTTTTTTGTCAATGTGTTTCAAGCCATTAAAAAAATGGATTTCTTTTTCCGTTAATAACTGATGACAAAAATGTGAAGAAGCAAAACGCCGATCAAGACTGGACTACTATTATACTGAATAATCGTACCAAATTTCAAGTCAATCAGTTCATTGGATGTCGAGAAATCGTGTAACGACGTTTATAAAAGCGACTATCGATTTTTGAATGTTTCACAGTATCGTAACCCTTTAGGGCGAAGATAAGCAGCACGTGACGTATGAGTGTGAGAGGGATAGCTGTAAGTTTCGAAAAGAAATTTCTCAGAGACGAATAATATTTAGGACAAAAGACAATCGTCAAGCTTTGCATCGTCGAATTCTACAGAGCATGAAGCTTTTTTTCCGATGAAACAACAGTCTATGAGAAAACTGTTCAAAATGTTTTGAGGTTATGTTAATATCTTTTTGCTTACCTTCGTGACACAAACTTCGCACTTTGGATAACGCGCAATGTACTGCATTTATGGTACGTGTAGAGTTCAGTCGGCAACAGGTGGCTGACACTGGGATAAATTCTCTTAACAGTAACGTGTCCCCGTATTGTCGCCACGTAACTAACCCACCATGCGGCGCTAGTAGTCACCCGCATGACCCCCACTCCGCAAAGCACCTCTCCGTATTATTTCGTCATTTTTTCTCGATCTGTCATTGTTCTCGAATAAAAAAAATCGTAGTGTGGTAAAATCGTAATTATTTTATCACATTAGAAGAGCGATTTGTGGCTCATCGCAATTCAACGCGTGTTTTCGAGTCTATATTGGACGACGTGTATAACTATGAAAAGCTCTCTTTTCCGTGCATAGAACACGCCGATAGTGTTCTTTTACACATAATACAATATTACGTATTGATGCGGATGCAGCAATATTCTGCACGTCTCAACGCAGAACAAAAAAAAAGCAATCTCGACAAGAAAAAAATCGCAAAACATTGTACAACGTGACTAATCCATTATTTAAAAAATATTAATGTTATCTGTTTATTTCGTTCGATAAATATTTTTAAATACATAATATTGCAACAAGTGTAAATATTGCATCCCTTCCTATATACACATATACTTTTAAATTCTATTCTAAACAATGAATTTTCCAGACGCGTCGAATGCAAATTATGCAGACGCTGCGCGACTGGAGTGGGGGTCATGCTGGTGACTACTAGCGCCGCATGGTGGGTTAGTTTACGTGGCGACAATAACGAGCCACGGTAGACCCAGCAGTGCCAGGGGGGTGGTCGGCAAGAGAAAATGGCAAGAAGCGCCATCTGGCATCTTGCTGTGCAACCAACTGGAAGCCCTGCGCAAACGTCAAAGTGGACTCCATATCAAAACATAAATAGATCGCTCCGGATGCGTATCAAACGAGATTTGCGCGCTATTCCACTGACGCAACACGACGGAGCGATTCGCACATATATCAAAGTTATCGAGGTAATAATCCGTCCATCCAATTATGTACGGCCCCCATCGTGCCAATTGCGGCTCTTCAATGTTTACGCTGAAAAATCTTAGTTGATTTTTTACGTGTGACTGGCAAGATTACGACCCTTCGTAACAATGATCCACTGAATGCATATTGACAAAAGCCGGATGTTTCTAGATCGGCGACAATGTCGACCGTGTATCCGACGTTGCCTCGTCTCAGTGTGAGGGACAGCTTCGACGAGGATGATCTGAGCGACGTAGACGACGAAGTATTTATAAGAGATGGAAAGAACGGTGGCTTGAAAGCGGACGAGGACCGAGGCGTCAAGCGGCCTCTTATGGCGCCAAGGAGAAAGTTGAAAACGGGCAAGATCAATGGAACCCAAAGATTGCCGTACAAAGCTCTGCTGACTCCGTTTTGTTACGGCCTCTTGGCTCTTCTAGTACTTCTCGGCCTCATTATAGGGTGCATATATACCGTCAATCTCTTTCCCATATCCCTCAATATTCTCAGAAGATGGATATACGGCAGTGTCAAAGAGAATCGTTTGGAAATCGTTCCGTGTACTTCACTCGCCAGTTCCGTTATCTGGACTAGAACTCTGCCAAAATTCACGTCCGAAGCTCCGTTCAGAAGTAACGACGTCAACGGCGACAATATTGACGATATAATCGTTGGATTCAGCACAGGTGAATATCAGGAATCATGAAACTAGCCGTCTCTTTGTACTGAAAGAATATTAGCCGCTACAGACAATATTTCTAGTCCGAAACGTTGGCTAAAAATTTATAAATTATTTTTGCTCTTGGCGACTCGCTTGTTATTTATCGAAATTGTTGATTTTCGTTTCTTTGATTTTCGTTTTGCTTTTCAGGCCGGACGGAGGGGCTTTTTTTTCATTTAGCGAATGCAATGTTTCGAGCACGTGTGTTTGCACCCCTGTACGTTGTCGCAGACACACATAGAACAAACAAATCTATGCGTGTACATACGAATCACTGAGGTGATTAGTTTTTTTAATTTTCATAGATATTTTCGTATCGTTGCTTTGTTTTGTCCGCGTTTGTGTTTCGTAGATGTTTCACGCGCGATTGTGCCGTGTGGTTTTAATTTTCTCGACTTCCCGTAGAATGCTAACAGGCTCGAAAGTTACAAACAATATCATTGGTCTGACGAGCCACGTGTGACGATCTAAGGTGCCAAAAATACGTGTGACCATCGGAGGTTGAAGCTAGCGGACCGAATTAACGCGTTTATTAATTTGTACAGGATTAGACGCGATAGATGCGCCGGAAAATCTGTGTGACTTGTACTTTGGTGAACAGAAGCCTTGTCTAGGAGGAATAATGGCCCTGGATGGTAAAACGGGCTCGACCGTATGGATCTATTGGACCGCTCACGCCATATTTAATGTGAACTGCGAGCTCGACCTGACGAGCGACAGCGTGAAGGACTGCCTGATCACCGGAAGAGGTGGAATATTGCACGCTGTGGACGGTAGCGATGGTACGGCTGTGTGGAAATTTGAGCTCGAATCTAGCGCCAATGGCGACGGCGACAATATTCTCGACGTATACGATGCTACGTTCATGAACGACGTTAACGACGACGCTATAGGCGACGTTATCGCGTCTCACACGTTGCAATCCGGTGACTTGCGATCGAGCGAGATAATCTTGATTTGCGGAAAAACCGGAAATATCATTCGACGCGTTGATTTTCCACGGAAAGAGGAACTCTTCATTGCTCCCAGACCCCTCTTACATCCCGATGGTGAAACGCTGCTCGTTCTCGTCTCGAGCGGGCCTAAAAAGTCGGGCGGTCTATACGTCATATCCTTCAGCGAATTGATACACGGACGTTTGGTAAGAACGGCAATTCGTCCCTATCGTATCTCGTTCTATCGAATGCCCCATCGTTGTATGTGTCCAAAGTTTCTACGCACTGATTAGTTAACGGCTTCCGTGCACCTGAGCCGGCTAAAAGTAAGGTTATGTTTCGGAATTTTGTTGTGTGCATAAAACTGACTTTCATTGAACAACCATGTAGGCCAAGCGCCGGGTTCTTTTTGGTTTAAAACGTTCGGGAACAGGTATTTTTCTTTTGGAATATGTTCAGTGGTGTCCCCTGAATGTAAATCCAAGTGGGCGTCGTGGCTTAAGGTTCACTTCAGCCGCCATCTTGAAAAACACGTTTTATTAAATATCTCGCGAACCGCGCATCGTACGACAAAAATTGTAGAGATCATTATTGTAGATAATAATATTTGCCATCTTTTTTATTTGAAACTTTTTTTTGTATAACGCATAGATTTTTAATTATAGCGTTTCAAACTTTTTTCAATATGGTTTTTGCTAAATATTTAGTTAATGGTCAATGATAAATTAAAAATGGTGGTAACTGAATTGTAGAGCATGAAATTTCCTATAAATTTCATTTGAAACTTTTCCCGTAGTATTTATAGTTTAGGAGCTGCAGCTTGGTAAAACTTGCACCTCGTACATTATCAGTGGCAATATTGCTCGTTGTATACGAAAAAAATTTCATAACGCATAAAATGGCATAAAGTGTTCAAAAAAATGTCAATGCAGCTGTGTAGCGAATGAATTAAAATGATAAATAGTGTGGAGAACAACTAATAATTTATCGATCTTTATTGTTACTTAAAACGGTATAATCATACAAGAATGTCCATGTGGCAAAAAACAATAGTACATAACGCTACGTCGTAAGAATTGTTATTGTTATTATTAATATTATTATTATTAATTAACGTTATGCTTGTATAATGCTATTTTATATTGTACAGTATTATTTTATATTGTATATTGTAATGTGTTGTAATATTAATAATGATTTCTTTTTTAATAGAAGAATATGAAGGTTGGTATTCAATTTGAATTTTTTTATTTTTTTGAATTCAACGTGAATCTGAGTTTTTCGGAAAATCGCTAAACCGTTTTAATTGTTGCAAATTTTGTAAAATACTGTGTATATTCGTCAGCACTTTATTTTCTCTTTCGAAAATTGTTGTCGAAATCACTGAAATAAGAAGAATTTTACGAATGCTACTTCAAAAAAACGGACTCAGACATTTGTTATATAAAAAGTGGCGCATTATTTTACGGGGCGAGTCTTATTTTTTTCGATGTTGACGGAAGACACTCATCGCCTTGTGAATCTGTCTCTTCTGCCTGCATTATATTTCGTTATAATCTCATGTACAGCGTAATAGCTCCTAAACTATAAATACTACGGGAAAAGTTTCCAATGAAATTTATAGGAAATTTCATGCTCTACAAATTAGTTGCCACCATTTTTAATTTATCATTGACCATTAACTAAATATTTAGCAAAAACCATATTGAAAAAAGTTTGGAGCGCTATAATCAAAAATCTATGCGTTATACAAAAAAAAGTTTCAAATAAAAAAGATGGCAAATATTATTATCTACAATAATGATCTCTACAATTTTTGTCGTACGATGCGCGGTTCGCGAGATATTTAATAAAACGTGTTTTTCAAGATGGCGGCTGAAGTGAACCTTAAGCCACGACGCCCACTTGGATTTACATTCAGGGGACACCCCTGAACATATTCAAAAAAAAAAAAATACCTGTTCCCGAACGTTTTTAGCCAAACCTACTTTTTTGGCTGGGGCTCTTGGACTAATGACGTACATTTCAAAGTACGACATTTTGCCTACGTTGTGTGAAAGTTTGGTTAAAAAATTTCGAACGGTAAAAAAGTTGCAGGAATCTGGAATTCCCGTATGATATATTGGACCTGCGTCTTCACGATGAGTTGCCTCAAGCGACGAACGAGTGTTCGTGATTTTTACAGTAGCCCGATCCCTTAAGGAAGCTTTCCAGTGTGACAGCCCGAAAAATCGCTGTTTTTCGCGATTTTTTTTTTTAAAGAAAAAATAATCTAATCGGTCTGGTTTTTTTTTGTATATTAATTGGGTATTGAAGAATACAAAACAATTTTTTAAAGATCGATTTATTTATTAATTAATATCTATAAAAATGATGAAACAATTGTTGCAGAAAATGCACTTGGATGTGGTGTCCACGTTGGGGGTCACAATTTTGATCTGAAACAAAAAACACAAAAAGATTATTGATCGGTATATAATTGGCTTTCGTGCTATGGAGGCTTTTTTTTTTTTTTTTTGCAAAAATGGCGCCGGTTTGAACAAAAAGTGTCGATTTTAGCATTTTTTTTGGCAGTTTTTTTTACAAAAAAATAGGAAGATGTCAAAAAAAAAAAAAGCTTCCATAGCACGATAAACAATGACGTTAAGAATATTGTGTAAAAAATTCAACTCGATAGCTTTAAAACTCTGCCCTCCAAGTTGGACACCGTTTTGAAAAATGCTGTTTCGAGAAAAACGCGTTCAAAGTTTCGCTGTAGCTGTAGCGCTCCGTTGCCTTCTTCCAAGAAATGCTGTACAGTAACCGAAATAATCTGGATTTCGGCATGAAAATTTCAGGGAATATTCGGAAGAGTGTATACTATTCGATAAAGCAAAAAAAAAAAAAAATCGATTTTTTGAAAATTTCACACTGGAAAGCTCCCTTAACCATGAATGTCCGTGGGGCCCCTTACGCGACTTCCCAATGCAAAATGTCCCTTTGGATTGACGAAATATCAAATGGTTTTTCAGCATCTCCACGAGCTGTACTGGGGCACCGGCAAGGGTATTCTTTTGCCCCCAATATTTACCGACGTAACGTTGGACGGTACGGAGGACATAATCATAGCTACCGTGAACGCGACGATAATGGCTTTCAATGGCCGAACCCTAAAGCACATATGGAACTACACGGTCCCGAATTCCGAAGTGATAAGTATACCAATACCCGGTTACTACAACGACGACGACGTGCCCGACTTCATGGTGAAGCATCAGATAGGCCCGGGCTATCCTCTCTACTACTACACCGTCGCGACTGTGCTGGACGGCAGCAACGGCACGTCAATTTTGGAGAAGCCTATCACCGACACGCTCAGCGGTCAAATGTCCGGACTCTCGATAAGCGTCGACGATCGTGGCAACGATTGGTTTCTACACTGGTCAGCCAATTGTCTGGAGCACGAAGACTCCCACGACAAGTATCGCTTCCTACAAGGCCAAAGCTTGATCTCGCAGTCGCGCGCGGATCTCTGCAAATTACGTTTCAACGCGAGTCTCGCGACGAGACTGTGGGCGCTCAGTCAGCACCTCGGTCCACCCGGCCAATCGATATACTTTTCCGAAGATTGGAAAACCGTCGAATACAACAATTCCGTGGACCCGAGACTCGAGGCTGACAAATATATCGTCGACGAGTCGAATTTCGAGGACCTCGAGCGCACCGTGAACGAGGTACTTCCGCTCGTCTCCGAGAGATCGTCGAATAACGATAAGTCCCATCGCAAAACTTCGAGCTTCAGGCACCGAAACAACGGTGAAGAGAACGACGGGGCGGCGAATTTCTATCGAAAGCAAAAAATCGCAACAGCGTCAAACTCCGACGCGATCAAGGATCCCGAGGCGTACGAGAATCTTGCCGCTGAAACTTACAGAGTCTACGAAGAGCCGAAAATCTTCGACAACCGCCGAAAATCCGGCGACGGAGGTTGGATGGATCGGAGCGATTGGCGATCGCGGGAGGACGAAAAACCGTACGACACGATGTACGAGGACAACGAGAATCCTGCCGAATCGCTCGGGACGAACGACGTGCGAGAGCAAAGAAGCGAATCGACGGATCCGGAAAATGCGCCGATCGATGAATCGAACGCTGACGAAAATCGGTACGATCCTAACATGGATTACACGAACGGCGGTGGCAGTTACGTCAAATATTCGCCCGTGTCCAATCCGCCGGAATCCGACGTCACGTTGTTCAACGACGAGACAGCCAAGCCCGATGCAGAACAGAAGAGACGCAAGAGGCCCGGCATCGCGAGTTCCGACGCAACGAGAGATAATCGGTTCGGCGGAGGGTCCGAGAGCGAGAAGTACGCCGATATCGAGAGGAACTTCAAGCGAGAATTCGTGGGGAGCGGTGGTATGGCCGTTCGAGAAAGTTCGCGGTATGGGAAGAATCGCCGAAAAAAACGCAACGACGTGGAGAACGGGCAATCGGCGAAAGGTATTCAGCGACAGCCACCGACGGGAATATTGTTACCGTCGGTTGCACCGTCCACCGGAAAAACTTCCGTTGATCTAGTTTTTTCGACTTACTGGCTGCCACCTTCGGAAATCTCGGTGATCCTGTTGCAACGTGACTTGGATTGCATAAGATCGAAGCGCTCGAAAAAGCAAGACTACGATCACGAAGACGCAGTGGTCGATTGCCTCGCTGAACGCGGTGTCGATTACAAGATCTATCAAGAGAGCACGTCCAGGGAAAACGTGAAGATACCGCTCGGCCAGATGACCGTTTATCGATACAAGTTCGAATGCGTCTGTCCCGACGACATGTTGCCGGGACAGGAGTGCAAACGTATTTCGCAACAGCAACGTTGGCCGGCCCATCTGGGAAGTTCGGCGAACGGATTTTTCAGAGCGTCGAACGAACGGCGCACTTGAACTTCACGTGCCATCCTCTTGTGGAGGAATACAATTATTGCCACGATTATTGGTTAAGAACTATCGATCTGCTCCCCATGCTGGATTACGGCGCCGTCGTCTTCCGCTCTTTCCAAGGATTATTCAGACCTTGAAATTCGGAAAAAACAGGAACGATCGCAATTTTCTTCGGAATTGGGCTTTCGGAATGTTTTTCACACTTTTTTTCAATCGTGGTTGAAAGGAATATCGCTTCTGCCATGCCCGCGTATCTTTTGTATGGGAAATAGGGTGACCAATTTTCGTCGCACACGTGTGAACAGTATTAACAGGAATGAGGGGCAATCACACTTTCTTTTTTCAGGCTGTTGTACCAAATACGGAGAATCGTTAAACAGTGATGGAGTTTCGAGGATCGGTATACCGTGACGGCTTGAAAAAGTATGCAATTTTTAGCTGCGGTTTGTCACAACACTAACCGGTCGATCGATTTATGGACTGGCACTGTATTCGAGCTCATTGTAAAGATTGAAAAGGACTATAGTCGTTAACCCTTTGCACTCGAGGGCTTTTTCGCGCGGACCGCAAGTGGTCAGCGAGAGGTCACCTTTCGAAAGGTTAACGAATTATCGTAATGATTTCCGTGAAAGTACAGAGCTGCCGGTAATTTTTTCACAGAAATAACTATTTTCTCATTTATCCGAAGAAGAAAAAACATTTTTTTAATTAAGGACGGGGTAAAGTTAATTCGGCGAAAAAAAGGCATGTTTTTAAGATTTTTTTTTGGCGTGAAGAATAATGTTCGTTTGTTGAAAAATTTACATATAATAAAGTAACATTTGAACAACATTCTCCTAAATTTGCATTGCAAAATATTCAAAATTGAGCGAGTGAAAATTAAACCCCGGAGGCGCCTCGAAAAAAAGTTGGTTTGCGGTGTGCACCATAACTCGCAACAGAATCATCTGAAACAAAAAAATCAAAATGCATTTGTTACAGGAGATGTTTCTCGAGGTAGTGACGGGAGGATTTTTTTTTTTTTCGATTTTTCGATTTTTCGTAGCACTTGGGAGCCAAAAACCCGATTTTCGCTAAAAAAAATCGGCTAATTTGTTGTTGAAAAATTAGTAACTATTTTAAAAAAAACAAAAAAGCTCTCGACAATACCTGGTGAATTATGTGAAGAAGTACTGTGCAAAATTTCAAAGCGATTGGTCCAGTAGATTTTGAGTTATCGTGCACACGGACTTCAAATATGACAAGTCTCAGAAAAACGGTTTGAAAAACGCAGAAGAGTTTGGTCGCTTAGCGCTCATTGCACATAAGTTTGAGAACACTTCTCGATTGCATAAAAATCTGAGAAAATTCATGCATATTAAAGGTACTCAAAAGATTAATTTTGCATAATAATAATTCCAAAATGTTATTAACAAAATGATGAAAAAAAAAAATTAGTCAACAAATTTCCCCGCAACCCAATTTTTTTTCGTGATTCGTTCATTTTTCTGAATACGTATGAATTTTTTCAGATTTTTCAATTATCTTTGAATTTTTAGAAATTCAAAATAAAACTCGATAATTTTCTTGTACTCACTCAAAGTCGTCGATGCCAGGTCCGTAGAGCAAAAGGCTTCCATCAAGATGATCGAGAGCATCTTTTTAGCAACACTAATGTGTATACTAATATACACCACTAATGTGTATACTAATATACACCATGCCTCGAATATACATAACGGGACCGGAACAGGCCCGTTTATCAAGAAATTTATTCGGGGTCGAAAAATACAATAGCGCGCCGCGCAGCTGCCGCCCAGGTATAAAACCCGGCATGGAGCAATAGACGCTCAAATACTCATAACTTCGTCAATTTTACTCCGATCGACTTGAAATTTTAACACAATATTCTTGATATATTATGCATTCATTTAAAAAATGAAAAAAAAAAATTTTAATACTTTACCTCGCCCTTAAATACATTTTTACCTAAGCATTAACAATCTTCCGCAGTGTTTTTTTTTAACTGGGAAACTCGCATGATATTATAGTCTTAGCAAAAGCTGAAAATTTTTTTACAAGCTTGGTTATTATGCGGATTTTCCAAAATTAAAAAGGGACTCTATTAGTACTTCGATACAAACGTCTGTTCAACTGTAATAATAGTTCACTATTTTTTCTTCTAACATACTCGATACAATGCGAATCCACAAATCGATCGGATGTGTGGTTTTTTTTTACGAACCACATTGGAAAATTAGATACTTGTACCAGCCGTCGTAGTATCCAAATCCCTTAAGAATAATAGCCACGTTTGTGGAGAAACTAAATCGTGCATGGGAAATTAATAGTTTTACACGTTCGTCTGCATAAAATAACATTCCACGTGACATAAAACTATACACATAGACAGATATATGTTTGTTCTTATAAATATTGTCAAACAGGTTGTGAAACCTTGGGTATTGAATCTACGTTTAAGTGTTTCCTTTGATTAAGAGAAGGATCAAAGTGATTATCTTATTTGTCCAAAAATCTGTACCAAGTATTGGAATAATTGTGGATATGAGTTGAATAAATCGATTAATGTAAACTTCGTATCACGACTTGGGGGGTTAAGCTACTGTGACGACGCGAAAATTCGAGTTATTTCGAAAAACTAATTTCGAAGGAACAAGTGAGATGATTGAAAAATCGTTTGGACATTTATTTGGATGTACATTAACAAAATTGTGTATCAAATTTCGTACGAAAATATCAATAATCAACGGAGTTGTAAAAAATCTCGTAAAGGACCTTTGAAGGATGTCGAAAAATCGTATACACCATTTTGAAAAACAGTAATCATAAGTTTACCTTCAATCAGCGGTGCCTGCACAATGCGTTGGACTTTCCTTTTTCAATTTTATTTGCCTGAAGCGACTAACGAGAGTTTTGAAATGTTCACAGCAGCCTAGCGCCTTAACTTAGCGTGACTGATTTATTAGTTTTTTTTGTGTATGTATTCCTCAGAGTTACGGGGGTCCTTCCCCTTTTACCATCCCCTCCTTTTATTCCTTCCATTCCTTCCGACATTCACAATCCTTCCAGAGCTCCCTACATTCCTTCCAGAGTTCCTCCGCAGAGTGTTGACCGCAGCCACTCTTTCCTAATGCACTACTGTATCGCATTTGCACGAGGGCCCAGGGAAACTGCGGAAAACCTGGGTCGATACAGGCGGCCATATTTGGCTGAGTTCAGTTGTATTAAACATCAGAAACTCAACAAACGGCCTCCCGCTCAAAGGTTGACGCGCAAACCAGTGCACGGGCAAGCGGTCACCGCTCCAAGTATCGGCAGCCTCCAATGCTGCTTAACTTCAGTAACCGCCGAGCCCGCACACCGACCGCGCGCCTACCTCTGTCGGTGACTGATTTATTATATACGGAGGAATGCTATCTTCACTATAGCAACCCAGATGTTTGGTCGATCACGTGATGAACCCTATTTGGCGAATTCTTCGCGCACTTCAGCCGTCAAGACTTCAGTGTCGAGGGACGAACCTGCCGGACGGGACGTATCGAATTAGTCAACAATTATGGCGATAAGTGTGTCTATTTGTGCTGCAGCGTCGATGACTATCAAACCGTGCTATCAGGAATCTACCAACGAGCCGCAGTCGAGACGATGGAGTTACGAGAAAACAGCGAGGTAAACAGATTATTCTACTGAAAACAACACGATGAGAGTACGGATGAAAACATGCTCAATGCCTAAATGTGTGACCGGGAAATATTTGTTCAGCCGCGGACGCCACGAATTTCGTATGAGCCGATCGGCAGGAGGAAACGGAGATGAGGCGAATATTCCCGTAAGTCGGAAACACGAAGGCAAGGAAAGTAGAGGAACCCAGACGGATTATCGCGAAAGCGAGGCGCAAACTTCGCCGTGGGAAGCACCTTACAAATTATCGTGTCGTGCAAGTACGGGTTAGAGGATGACATTTTTTTTAACGAGCAATTGAGAAACGTGCTCGTTGCTTGCGCATTATTTTGATTTCGCTCGAAAAATTATTTTTTTCTTTTACACAAAGCTACCCTGTGCTTGAGTCTGAAGCTGAATCGTCAGTTCGTCAGTACTGTGAACATGTCTTATCGCGTTACCCCCACTTGTAGCGCAAAAAAAGGCCTTTTTCATGAATTTTTTTAAAGAAAACTACAAAACTTTTTTAATCGATCAATATACCATCTTAAAGAACACATCTTGAAGAACTTTCGGTAATTTTTTTATTGAAAAATATTACATTGTTTAGTGGCAAATGGCCGTCAATGAAATAATGTTTTTATATACACGGTTCGCGGTGACCAACATTGCGGCGAAGTGGATCATCCGAAAAAAAAATGCGGATGGATTTAGTCAAATATAAGTATAAACTAGTCTTTGATCGAAGGATTTTAAAAAATATTCATTTTTCACAAAATCGCGGACAGTCAAAGTTAATGGTTCGATTTTAACGAAAAAAAACGGCCGTTTTTTGGCTATAAAACGGCCATTTTTTTTTCGAAAAAAAAAATCGAACGATCAAAGACTACATTTTTATGTATTAAATAAGCCTGCAAAATTTCAAGAAGATCGGTTCATTAGTGTTCGAGTAATCTTGGTCACCGACTTCAGAAATGCCATTTTGAGAAAAAACGCGTTTAAAGTTTCAATTTCAGTTCTTCAATTCACGGATTCTTCTCTTTCAACGCTCATATCTCAGTCAATTTTGTTCGGATCGACTTGAAATTTTCAGGACATATTCTCAGATACTTATACTTCAAAAAAATGCAATAAAAAAAATCGATTTTTTCAAAATCGCAAGTGGGGGTAACCCCTTATCAAGGAATTTTCATGGAGAATGAAAGGAAGCTCATATTGTCAGCTACAGAAGAAAAATAAACGAATGTAGACGCAATGTTCAAGCTTTTAACTTGCACATGCTTATTTTGTATTATAAAAGTTAACAATAGTTTGATGTACGAAATTATTTTGTTATTATCTTGCCTTTTCTATCTTGAATTGTTGAAAAAATAAAAACACTTCGGAAAAACTTGCTGTTTTTTTCTGTAATTAAATTGCTGTAAATATTCGATATATGCGCAAACAGTTATTCAAGTATTTGAAGTTCTGAGACATTTCTATCGTTGAAAAGTTTCATTGCGTATTCGAACACCCTTAATATCTTTATCGTACCACGGATTTGTGGAAAATCTTATCCGTAATATACCGCACGGAGAGAATTTTTAAGTATTTTTTACAGTGAAATCTCCGTAAAAATTACATTAAAAATTTGAAACCGGTGACAAATGTGCACATAGTCAAAAATTCGCACTAGCTTTTAATATTTTGCTTTCATTCATGTAAAAATTTAAGCAAGTAGCATAATTTTTTACATTTCTTTCAGTAAAAATTCTGACACATTCTCATGTAGAATTTTAACAATGGGCTGCCTAAAAAATTCCAAGTTTCTACAGTAAAAATAACCTGGACAAACTTGAAATTTCTAAAATCCCTAGCGAAAAATTAATTCCCTATGATTAAATAAATACTCTATATACTGTATTTCTGAACATTTGTGTTCTTGATTGGTACTTATTTTAGCATATCATCTTTCCGTACCATTGTAGACGTCCTTTATCGAAGTTTCTTTTCACGTTTCTTTGTTTTCTTGCGTAGAACTGCGTAGAACACGTTAGACTGCACGAGACCACGAGGCTTTCTTGGCCCATGCTTCGTACTATAATGCACATGCGCGGTACCGCTGTTGCTAAGCAACGCGGATCGGCGTCGTTCGTGCTCGTCATACTGCGTCATACACAAGCGCACTCTCACAGCTTGCGTTCACGTATACGCACGCTCGCACACACAGCTCACGCGTACGGTCAGGCGACCTAGCCCTAACTGATTTTACTATAAAGAACGTAAAATTCCGGTGGACGCACGGAAAATTTCGGCTTCCTTTTTTAAATTTTTATGGAAAACACGCAAATTTCTCAATGTTCCACTGAAAAATTTCATTTATATTAGCACTTTTTTAACTTATTGTCGTAATCTTTACGTTTCATGAAATTTTACTATTAATTTCAGTAAAAATTCTGGAAAATATTTAAAATTTCTGTTACGCAAAAGTAAATTTTGATTCATTTCCATGAAAATTTATAATTTATTTCCTAAAAACCTGAAGAATTGCACATTTGTCACCGAGTTACTGTGATTTCACAGTAAAAATTACTTAAAAATTCTCTCCGTGCGTGTATGATACGTTGTTAGTTCCGTGTTTCCGTTCGAAAACGTGTGTCTGAAATGTAATACTCCCTCAAAATCTGACGTTCGATAATAAATGATTGGTCCTCGAACTCCGGTAACTGCTAAAGGACAAAACATTTTTAAAAAACAGTAGTGGACAGCGAAAAAAGTGAAATTTGTTCTCGATGCAGATGAAAATCCAGAGGTCCTGAGTCTCGCGAATTCTACTTGGGAGAATGGTCTACCAGCCGGTATGCACGAGGTGAAAATAATCCAGCGGATGAGAGCGAAGAAGAAATGGTTGGAGATATTGCCACCGATGGATACTCCATCGAATATCAAAATTTCCGAGGCGATAATATCGGCGATAGAAGCAAACGAGTGGGCTTTTCGCGAGGCAGTAAGATCGAACGAAAAACCGAATACAATCAAACGAAACGATGAAGAAACATCCTAAACGACACTATTGATCATTTTATTCTTCTACATAACGTGATTCGTGACAGTTGGTGGTGAAAGACGTTTTCTTTTCTTCTAAATTTTTACAAGGAAATTCAATCCATCATGGATTCGCGAATGGAATTGACGGAACGAATGTCAGAGTACAATGCAAAAGTTAAGGAAGAAAAAAATGCTCGGAGAATCGAGAGATTCGCCGGTCGACTGGGCCAGCAGAGAGACAAACAACTCCTCGGTATAAGAAGAACCTTCTTGAGGGAAGTACGAAAATTAAATCGTAAGCATCGTGCTTCGAGTGCTACCTCGTACAAAATGCATCGATCCGATATCATAGCGAGATACGCCAATCCCACCTCGTACTTGTACGCACCGAAAATGCATTTTGGATTCGGAACCAAGGGCCGTCATGAGATATTGGACAAAACGTTACTCCCGGAAATATACGTGGACAGTAAGAACCCGGACAAACCGAAACAAACGTTATTTCCGTACAAGAAGTTTTCCTCTCAACTTTATCGCCTTACGGAGCCTCTACATCAGTCCCTTAAAATTCAGTTGAAGCAAAACAAAGCCATACTTACTCGGCGATTAGAGGGTAGGCTGTGGCGACTCGCAATTAAGGGTCATTAAAATGAAAATTTGAAGGAATAAGTGCCACACATTTCGTTCTCGGTCAAAAAACAAAATTTATGATCCGCGTGAAAATATCTACAGAAATGCGTAGGGGATATTTTACAATTCGTTTTCCTACACGGAGAGAATTTTTAAGTATTTTTTACGGTGAAATCTCCGTAAAAAATTACATTAAAAATTTGAAATCGGTGACAAATGAGCACATAGTCAAAAATTGACACTAGCTTTTTAATATTTTGCTTTCATTCGTGTAAAAATTTAAGCATGTAGCATAATTTTTTACATTTCTTTCAGTAAAAATTCTGACACATTCTCATGTAGAATTTTAACAATGGGCTGCCTCAAAAATTCCAAGTTTCTACAGTAAAAATAACCTGGACAAACTTGAAATTTCTAAAATCCCTAGCGAAAAATTAATTCCCTATGATTAAATAAATACTCTATATACTGTATTTCTGAACATTTGTGTTCTTGATTGCTACTTATTTTAGCATATCATCTTTCCGTACCATTGTAGACGTCCTTTATCGAAGTTTCTTTTCACGTTTCTTTGTTTTCTTGCGTAGAACTGCGTAGAACACGTTAGACTGCACGAGACCACGAGGCTTTCTTGGCCCATGCTTCGTACTATAATGCGCATGCGCGGTACCGCTGTTGCTAAGCAACGCGGGTCGGCGTCGTTCGTGCTCATCATACTGCGTCATACTCAAGCGCACTCACAGCTTGCGTTCACGTATACGCACGCTCGCACACAGAGCTCACGCGTACGGTCAGGCGACCTAGCCCTAACTGATTTTACTATAAAGAACGTAAAATTCCGGTGGACGCACGGAAAATTTCGGCTTCCTTTTTTAAATTTTTATGGAAAACGCGCAAATTTCTCAATGTTCCACTGAAAAATTTCATTTACATTAGCACTTTTTTAACTTATTGTCGTAATCTTTACGTTTCATGAAATTTTACTATTAATTTCAGTAAAAATTCTGGAAAATATTTTAAATTTCTGTTACGCAAAAGTAAATTTTGATTCATTTCCATGAAAATTTATAATTTATTTCCTAAAAACCTGAAGAATTGCACATTTGTCACCGAGTTACTGTGATTTCACGGTAAAAATTACTTAAAAATTCTCTCCGTGTGTAAACATTTGCCACGGAAAATATAAACTTATTGACAACGCCCCCTTACCAGCAATAACATCGAAATGACTCGTAAAAAACGAGCATAAGAAAATGTGATGTATTTTCAGGAAAAATAGCAGATGATTCGACCACGTGGCTTCCGACTGACGAGGAATTGCAGAATTTGGAATCAATTCGTCGGCCCGACCAATTATGCGTGAGGCGAACCAGATGGACCGACGAGAAGCTTCGAAAGCTTCACAGCGATTTGAAAGCTATTAGATTGAACGACACGAAGAACGAGAAAAGAGACAGACCGACTCTGTTGAAACGCAAATATAAATTGCCCGCTTTGCCGGTCACTCCGTTGATGAGAAGAAGCGACGACGGGGACAATCATTGGGACAACAATTCCTCGTTCCTGCAGAAAATAACGAGAGGCCGAGCTGTTCAATGCATGGTTGGATTTGCCAAAATAAACTTCCTCGCAAAGGTGGAGCCTTAGCGTAACACATTCGACCTTTGCAGATGTTCGAGGGCCGAGACAGGTGCAGGGAATTGATAGAGGAGCTCAGATCGACGCATTTGCTCAGAGACTCCGAAGACGCAACTTCCGATCGAAGCAACGGCGTCGATCGAATCGACGAGGCTCGCGAAGAAAACGAAAGATTCGAGCAGAACAATCGTCTGTGCGAAATTCTCGATTCCCTGGAGGGACTGACCGTCGCTGGAATATTGGACATGCTCAGCAAGGTGAGCTCGTCACTCGTAACGAATTGTTCACGAATAATAATAATAGTTGAGACAATAATACGCTAAGCGTTGCAAAGAAGCAACGTACTCTTTGTTTTGAGTCGATTTTTTCTGAAAAGGATAGGCCTAGGATTTCCCATCTGAAATAACATTGACGAATGTGGGGGAAAAAATTGCAGGAAGAAACGCGATTGCGGGAAGAAAGGAAAGCTCATGCGCTCGCTTTGCTGGCCGAGAGAGAAAGAACTCGAAGGGAGGCCGAGGAATCTGGCAGGCGCCAACTGGAGCGAAATCGTCGACGAGAACTGGACGAAATGTTTCGTCAAATGGTCAAAGTTCATCAAGACACCGTTCAGGCATATCTGGAGGATGTTATTGGCGAGGAAATCGAGAGAACTGCTGAAAGGGATGCGAGCCAATACGTCGATGAACTGGCCGACGAAATTGACTCTGCGACATTGAGATACCAAGAACAAGAACCGTAAAATCAAGCATATCCTTATCGTTCGATCTTTTTGTTCCAGTCTTCAGCTTGGCCTACTCCTCGTTTTCGTTTCATTTTTATTTGTAGCCTCAAAGGGCAATTTTTTTTCCTTCAAACTCTTTGGCATTCCCACAAAGATTATGCCGGCAATTTTCTTCTTTGAGGTTTGTTTAAGTGATTAGGCCACTGTGACGATCCAAAAATCAGGTTCGCTTGAAAAAATCGCTTTTGAAGGGATGAGTGAGATACGATTGAAAAGTCGTTTGGACATTTATTTGTATGAATATTAACAAAGTTGTGACAAAATTTCATTGAAAAATATTGACAATTTTAAAAGTGACAAGTCAATCCGTTTCGTAGATGTCGGGAAATCGTGTACACCGTTTTGACGAACATAAGTAAACATTCGTCTTCCATTTGAATTGCCTCAAGCGACGAACTATCGCTCGTCATTTTCACAGTAGCCTACCACCCTAATACAATCCAATCGTTTTTTTTTTACAAAACGCGATATCGAGATCTTCAACGAATTCGTTGAAATGTTTCAGCGACGAAATCCGGGACCGGCAAATGATCACCGAGATGGTGCACAACTTCTTGATACCGGAAGTCGACAAACAAATAACGAGGAAGAAGATACACGACAGGGAACAAAAATATCTCCGAGAAGCTCACTCCATGATGTACGACGAGATGAAGAATTCAGGATCACCGGAAACACGTGATAACTCGGAGGCACTTTTAAAAACGGAACGTTCCGTCGAGGATACAGAAGACAACGAAGAGAATGAACCGACGAACGATGAGGATATTCAGCTTCGCGGAGGAATAAAGAAATTAACGTAAATCAAAAAAATCACGAGTAGCTAACGAAATATTGATTTTTTACTTTTAAAAAACGGTCAAGTGAATTTGAGAACACATAAAATATCACAGGAGAGACAATTTAATGGTAAATCTCACTTTCTTGAGTATCTCCGATACATTTGTTTATTGTCCGTAAATACTAAATATTGTAAGTGTAATTCATTGCTTCGTATTGATTCCTTTTCCTTCGACATTTCTACAATATTCGAAAGTTTCACGATCCTCTGTACGATGACAAACGATTGTTGAATTTTGGCTCGTCGTGATAAGCGAATTCCATATCGCGATATGATATTCGTGTTTCCGCTTCGTCAGAAAAGTGACTGAAAACAACGGAATATTTCGATGATATTTATAACGAATCCATAAAGCACACCCGTTCATTTTCTTTTGTCGCTAGAAACGAGCGATTCTCGGTAAAATCTACCGAATCAAACATTAAGAATAATTTTTTGGCAAAATCGCGATAGATAACGATTACGAGAACGTAAGAGCTGATTTCCAAGAGTTAAAAATAATCATCAGCAATCGTACCTTCGTTGACGCACTTTTTTCCGTCTGTGTTAAGTCGTGCCGATTGAAATTCCGAGTTTGATTTTTCGTTGAACGAGTGGCCGTTTCTTTTTGCAATTTTTTATTCGAATGCAGCAATGGGCAAACCATTGCCCAAGAAATGAAGAAATTGAGAAAAAAAATGTTAAATCCGACAAGTATGAATTCAGTAAATTGACGAACGATACGAGGATAACAATTGCAACGAATAATGCGATTGGCGCGGCTGAAAGAACCGTTTTTCGGATTATCTTGCTCGTTGAGATAGTTGTGCCTAATTGTAAAAAAAAAATATGCTCGAACGCATGAAAAATATTCACTATTGTCTGTTCGGTTTTAAAAATCAAATATCAAACCCGAATGGCAAATTGGCTACACATGAAACTCTAAGATTTTTCCTTTGCCTTGGTAGCAGCTGCTTTTTTCAACGAGCAATCATCTCGATGAGTGAGACGATCTAGAGTATCTTTCGACTGCCTCAACCTATGTGTGTTTACGAATGAAATTGTTGCAACGTGCGTTGAAAAAGAAAAGCAAGATTAAAATTGAACGAGCGCGACGTGGTACTATTGTTTTTGACACGTCGGCGAATAATCTTCGGACGAATTGGCGCAAAGAAGTTCGGACATGAATTTTTTGAATTTCACGTCTTTCGCGTCACTCGAGGATTTCCTTTCGATGATGAGTTTCCGTTTTTTCGCCATCAACTGCTTGACTTCGGACGAATTCCCGTCCCGCGTTTCAACGTCGTCGTCGATGCTTTTTCTCTTGCGGCTGTCGATAGTATCGGATTTTACGGTGTCGTCGCGGCAACGTGACAATTCAGCGGTCAAGTCGCCAATTTTTTGTTCCCAGTCTTCGAGGTGTCGCTTCATGTCGGCCAACTGTGCGTCCTGCTCGTGAAGCTTTTTCGCCTGTTGCTTGAGCTTTAGACTCTGGGCTCGCATGTGAAATCCTTGTCTCTTTATTCTCAAGCAGAGCCGGTTCATGCGGCTCTTCACCGTCAAAAACGACGTTTTGTTCTGTTTCGTCTTGCTGTACATCTTTTTGAACGCCTTGTTCAACTTTTCCGAATTGTACGAGTGCGTCGCGATGAAGGAACTGGAAGCGGCGCCGTGATGCGCTATCATCAAACCGCCCCCCGGCAAATCGTACGAGGCGACCCGCTCCACCGAAGACGAAGAACTCATGCTGTGCTTCAGAGCCGGCAATATTTTCTCGTCGAAGTGTTCCATCGCCATGCTACTTATGTCACGCAATTCTTGGAGTATCTCGTAAGCTCGCGGCGGCGTTTTCGAGTCTCGAATCAGACGCAACAGTCTGAATATCTCGTCTATAACCTGCGGGCAATGTTTTCGTTTTATTTCGATATTTAACGAAATTCGAAATTCCACGACTTGAGTTCTGTGGACAAAACCGAAGCCCGGATTTTTCTGAACTGCCAGTAGCCATGATTTTGTTGTTTTGCTGGATTTTTTGGTGACTTTTATCTAAGAATGACAATATTTTGTGTGTTAAAGAAAATGTGTTTGTTTTTCACCAAATATCTACCTGGAGAAAAAAATTTGGTATGGCAATTTTTTTAACGTCTATAAGGAAGCCTCTCAACGCCATAATTCTAAGAACGTTTCTATCGACGTTGCAAAAGTCCAAACAGACCCAATCAAAGCTTTCCCTACGAGGAGGCAAGAGGAAGAAAAACGACGCCCACCGAGGAACACTTGCCTTTCCTGGTATGAAACAACAGAGGTGCAAGTTGATGTACTTGATAAAAGTCATAGATAACATAGAGATTCTCGTTTCTATGGCGGTAAGCGCGTCGCAATGACGAGCCAGAGGATGAGTTCTTCTCTCGGATTCCCTTCTCGGTAGTTTGCCCTTGACGGAGCGCAAGCACTGGGCGTGATGTTTTTCCATCAGGCTGAAGCCGCGATTGAGCAGCTTTTGGCACGTTCTGTTGAAGTGTTTGCAGACCTGAGCGAAGAGAAAGAACACGACGAGGCTGAGTGTCCGCGTCTTTGCTATCTTTCGCGCCGGCGTCGGTCGAACGAGAGAAAAAAAACCAGAGTAAAAACTTACGATCCTGTTTTTGGCAATTTCGTCGTACGAGAGATTGGAGAGAATCGTCTCGAGAACAACGTCGGGCAAATCGATTATTAGCAACATTTTTCCTATGCCCCTTTCGATAAAATTTTATTCACTATGATTTATCGAGACGACGAGGAACGACGGGAATCACGGTGCTTTGGACAGGCGTTAATTATTTTGAGACATAACGAGTACTCGATGGTTTGTTGTATTTTATTCGGTAAGAATCGTACGGACTTATATTTACACGCACGGAGCACTTTTACTCGATGAAAAAGGTTCAATATCAACCGATCGTTCGTTTCTTTTTGTTTCGAATACGTCGCAACGAAAACAACGATATTGTTATTTATAAAGTACGTCACGCTGTCGAGTATCGTAGCTCGTACACGCGTCTCTCCCCGCTGCCAGCGAGTACAATCACGAGTAATCACAAGCACTACACTACACACTCCAGCGTATAGAATTCGTAGCACGTAGAAGCCCCAATTGCTCAATTTTCCGAGCTCGGCATGTTGGGGGGGGGAGGACAAGCGTAACCGACGAGGCCACTGGGCGGCGCGACAGTCGCGCTGTGACGTCACGGCGGACAGTGCGGCCGGCCGCTCTTCGGTGTGGTTCAATTTCGACGCGGCAATCAGTCGCCGCAGCCGTGTGCTTTACGGCTTTTCGCTTAATCGTCCGACGTTGTTTTAAATTTCTTTGTATATTTTTGCCACTTTTATTAACGTTTTTGGCTGCGTCTGGCAACCTTTCGTCCTCCCACCAACGAGAAACGTAAGTGAAAACATTTGCTTTATAGTCTCGAAGAAAAGGTTCACGCGGTTCGACGGAGCGCCGGCAACGTGTTGAATGCCCTTCGAATATGTAAACAAAACATCGTGGATGGCGAAACAAAGAAAACGCGTGCGCTGCGTTACGCAGCGGTCTTAACTTCGGCCCTCGCATTGAGACGTTTCATTTTTCGAATATTGCTCCTCGAGTAATTGCTCTACGTTTTTTCGAATGTAACGAGAATACCCGTCGTCCTGAAATTCATATTCTTCTGGCAATAACGGCGGCAAAATTCGCGAAAAGAACACGCTTTAGGACCCGAAAGAAATACGGTCGCGAAGAAGCCACGAAAAAAACATTTTCTGCTTTTTTACAATGTTTTTTTACTACTTTTTTTAACCCAGCGCGATCGCACTAGGACAAAAACGTCCGCGTACAGCTTTCGGTGTTAAAACACTTTGAAACTTTTTTAAAAAATCACTTGTACCGTTGAATCCTTCTAGAATATAAATCCGCGATTAAGCACGAAAGTTATTATTACTTTTCTTATGTATTCATAGGAATTGCCAGGAATTCCAAAGTGATATTTCGCTTAGAACAATCTAGACAAGAACGAAACGAAAAGTTGCAACGCACGCGGATGAGATTAGTTTTGGTAGCTACTTTCGCGAGCGCGAAATCCTGATAAAAAAAGTACTCAAACGCGAACGACCGAGTTCGATTCCGTACTGTTGAAATTATTTTCACTTATTAGAGGATCCGAGCAATATCGTTGCAGAGTAAAGGATGGAGCGTGGATCAGGCGATAGTAGAGGCCGCGGGACCGCCCTCTTGGAGCTGATGAAAAAGAAGCAACCGGCTTCGAGCAGCGGAGACTCCAGTCCGAACGCGTCGTCGGCATCGGTGATCCCCGTCGCGCAGTCTCCGCCACCCGTGGCCGGCGGTGGCAGGGGTAGAGCCAGCCTCCTGCATCTCGTCCAGAAGTCCCAGTTGCCGCAGGCGTCCGAAGCTGCCGTCGCGACAGCTCCGCCTGTTAGACCAGCGGTCGGACGTGCCAATCTTCTCAGCTTGGCTAAAAAAATCCAGTGGGTCCGCCGGCGTTATTGGAATAGAGTGACTTCGTTTCCGCAACCCGTCGCGTTTCCTTCTTGTTTTTTTGTCGCAGGGATACCTCCGCCGCGTCGCAATCTGTTCATCGACCCGGCGACGTCGCTCAGAAACCGAGCCTTTCCGGCGATGGCGGCGGTATTCTGGGACGCCTGTCCCAGCTCGCAATGGACGACGCGTCGCAGATGACTTCCAACTCCGATCCAATTTCGCGTCGGGGCGAGAGCGGAAAAAGGCAAGGATTTATTTTTAGCGACTAACCGGCGTACAATTTTTCGTGTATTCGGTCGCGCGATGATTACAACGGTAAATTATTTTTTTGCTCGACCGAAGGATTATGTTTCAAAGTGATCGAGTGGTAAAAAATTTCGTGATTCCACCCGACAAGGCGTTTCTTTCTTGGCAGTTTCTTCCTTTTTAAAAAGCTTTACGAGTAAGCCGCTTTTTCAACATTAGCCCCAACGTGAAGTTTTGGGTCGGGTAAATATTCGGACGTGGGGCTCCTGCTGGAATCAGGCTAATTTTCTTCAAGGGTTCAAACAAACCCAAACAACCCCGAACAAACCCAAACAAACATTAGCCTGATTCTAGCAGGAGCTCCACTTCCGAATATTCACCTCGGGGTGAAACAAAGTAGCCAGGACGCAGTGCGCACGTTTCTAATTAACAACTCTTTTTTTTGCCTAAAGTGTTTGTCATCATGATGTTTGTCAAACATCGATACCAAATGATGCGCGAAATCTTTGGTTATGACTTATCGTGTACAAAAACCTATCCAGGCATCTCAAATATTATGCAAGTCACCGCACAATAACTATTTGTCCGAAAATTCAAACTTCATTAAGGCCTTAGGCCACAGTAACGGGTATAAAATCATGTGCGAATGTAACGACTTTCTTTTCCTACGAAAAAGTGATTTACTCCTAAAATTAAGTACACATCTATTTAGTACGAATATCGAGCTTTTGGAAAATATATGTATATATTCTTCTTCGATGTACAAAAATGGCTGACTACGCGAAACTCCTCGAAACAGCTTTTTTCCAATTGTCGTGACAATTCAACAATTTTCACTCGATTTACTTCAAATTCAAAGTTATATTCCTAATTGCACTTCGCAGAGAAGTACGTACGGAAATTCAATCCTGACACGAATCGTGTCGCACACTTGTTTCGTAGATGTTGCAGCGATCTGGAATGAATTTAACGACAGTAGCAAATGAGAAAATTACAGGAAGCGCGGTGTGTCAAATATTTGAATAATAACAAGACTTAAGGAAGCTTTCCAGTGTGACAGCCCGAAAAATCGCTGTTTTTCGCGATTTTTTTTTTTTAAAGAAAAAATAATCTAATCGGTCTGGTTTTTTTTTTGTATATTAATTGGGTATTGAAGAATACAAAACAATTTTTTAAAGATCGATTTATTTATTAATTAATATCTATAAAAATGATGAAACAATTGTTGCAGAAAATGCACTTGGATGTGGTGTCCACGTTGGGGGTCACAATTTTGATCTGAAACAAAAAACACAAAAAGATTATTGATCGGTATATAATTGGCTTTCGTGCTATGGAGGCTTTTTTTTTTTTTTTTGCAAAAATGGCGCCGGTTTGAACAAAAAGTATCGATTTTAGCATTTTTTTTGGCAGTTTTTTTTACAAAAAAATAGGAAGATGTCAAAAAAAAAAAAAGCTTCCATAGCACGATAAACAATGACGTTAAGAATATTGTGTAAAAAATTCAACTCGATAGCTTTAAAACTCTGCCCTCCAAGTTGGACACCGTTTTGAAAAATGCTGTTTCGAGAAAAACGCGTTCAAAGTTTCGCTGTAGCTGTAGCGCTCCGTTGCCTTCTTCCAAGAAATGCTGTACAGTAACCGAAATAATCTGAATTTCGGCATGAAAATTTCAGGGAATATTCGGAAGAGTGTATACTATTCGATAAAGCAAAAAAAAAAAATCGATTTTTTGAAAATTTCACACTGGAAAGCTCCCTTAAGGAGTTTCTTTTCTAAACATTTATACGCCTCCGAAATCTATAATGTTTACTCGATTTTTCGAGCAATTAAATTCGAAAACTCTTGTACTTTGCTATATTTCCTTACAAAACATTTTGCTAAAAATGATAACTCGAAATCTGAAGCTTTCGTTACGATTTGTGCGCCAAAATTCAGCCAGGTCTTTCACAAACTGATCAAGTTTTTGCGTGCACCCAAAATGCGCGCACACACATACAGGACATTTTTTGAACGCCATTTTTTCGACACGTAACATTCTGAGCATATTTCCGTTAGAATATCCAAGAACAAATGTCCTCCATGAGAAAGCAACATGAGCCAAAATATCCGAATGTTGTTAAAAACATTTTGTTTGAGTGCACCGCCTGTAAGTTCGTGGTGCTTGCATTGATTCGTAGCATAAAGGCTGTACATACGCTTGGATGTAAGCGTATGGCAAATGGTATCAAGACAAACAAGTTAACGACGAAAATTGTTTGATTCATAAACAGGATTGAATTAACAGCTAATTACATAGACCTGACGATAGAACCGGGCAAGGGGGTGTTCCGTTACGAGGTGAAATTCTCGCCAGAAGTTGACGCCATATATCTCCGTCGTAAACTGCTTAATCAGCATGTGGAGGCATTTGGAAACACAAGAACTTTCGACGGTGCCATGCTGTATTTGCCGATCCGGCTGCCCCAGCCCGTAAGTGTAAAGTAATTTTATGCTTTGCTGAGAGTTTATAGTCTATTTTGCCTTTTGTCGTCAAAGGATCAACAACGTGTAAATATGTTATATTTATGTTCATATCTACATATCTTATTATCTAAATATAGAATTATCGATATGTTCGTATCTAAATATGAAATGAAACGTTATAAATGAATATTATAAATGCGCGATTTTAGTCCTTCCAGGCAGTAATGTTGTCCGGAACGCTCTTTTGGAGGTAATTTTCAGAATTTTTTCACACGTGTTTATTGATCCTTCAAGAGTATGTAGAAATTTTTTAAAATTATAATTTATCATCGCGTATTTTTGCACGTTTTTTCACAACGAGGCGCTGAAAACGCTCCTAATTCGCATCCACTGTGTTGGACGTTGTGTGAGTAAAAAAAATCCAAAGATATTCTTAACGCGTTACCCCCACTTGTAGCGCAAAAAAAGGCCTTCATGAATTTTTTTAAAGAAAACTACAAAACTTTTTTAATCGATCAATATACCATCTTAAAGAACACATCTTGAAGAACTCTCAGTAACTTTTTTATTGAAAAATATTACATTGTTCAGTGGCGAATGGCCGTCAATGAAATAATGTTTTTATATACACGGTTCGCGGTGACCAACATTGCGGCGAAGTGGATCATCTGAAAAAAAAATGCGGATGGATTTAGTCAAATATAAGTATAAACTAGTCTTTAATCGAAGGATTTTAAAAAATATTCATTTTTCACAAAATGGCGGACAGTCAAAGTTAATGGTTCGATTTTAACGAAAAAAAACGGCCGTTTTTTGGCTATAAAACGGCCATTTTTTTTCGAAAAAAAAAATCGAACGATTAAAGACTACATTTTTATGTATTTAATAAGCGTGCGAAATTTCAAGAAGATCGGTTCATTAGTGTTCGAGTAATCTTGGTCACCGACTTCAGAAATGCCATTTTGAGAAAAACGCGTTTAAAGTTTCAATTTCAGTTCTTCAATTCACGGATTCTTCTCTTTCAACGCTCATATCTCAGTCAATTTTGTTCGGATCGACTTGAAATTTTCAGGACATATTCTCAGATACTTACACTTCAAAAAATGCAATAAAAAAATCGATTTTTTTTTCAAAATCGCAAGTGGGGGTAGCCCCTTAAATGCAATTGGGGAGCGATTTGAATATTCATAATTTATCACAATATTATAACCACAATTTGAGAGCCTTCGACAGAAGACGAAATAACGAACGCCACGCGGCGCTGGGCTTGATCACGGAGCCAATAGTGTAGCTTAAGACAGCCGTGGACGCAGCGGAAGTTAGGCTAGAGCAGCAAAGTGCTTGTAGGCAGCGATAGGAAAGGCTTTAATCGGGAAGGGCAATCTTTGAAAACTCGCAGGCGTACGGATATACCTTGGTATACTGCGAAAAAAATCCAACAATAATTAAGGGGAGTTTTCAATGAAAATTACTATGCTGCACGAAAAACGTGGGACCAATCGCTTGCGTAGAAATTATTTATATGTGACGACTAAATTTTCAACGAAGTAGGGTTAAAAACTAACAGATGGCGCCGCATGAAGTGTTTCGCATATACATCGGGAATTAATGTGTTAAGCACAGTAAAATATGAGCCGCCAAAATATCAATTTTAAATTTCTTGCTTATCAATGACGACTTGATGCAAGCTTAAAATGCATAGAAAAAAGAAAGCATCTTTTTGTATATGAAAATCTATTATTACGACTAATTACAGTAATTATTCTCGAGGATACTGTATTAAGAATGAAAACGACATATATTGAAAATTATCCAAGTTCATTTATGATTTTCAGCAAAGAAACACAAGATGCAAGAATGTAAAGAATTAATGAAAAAACAATGAAGCAAAAAAGAACGAATCAAACGTCCATCGAGGGCCCTTGAATGTTCATCTTACATTTTGAGGTTATAATTCCTTTTGCACAAGCCATAGAAATACCATACATTTATAAGTCATTCGAATAGTGAAAATACAATACATAAAATACTTACAGTCCTTCCAATCTGTCTTCTGTTTAATTTCACCAATATTCACTATTAATAATCGAATGATATAAACATCCGCACCAAAGAAATAACTTTTGCCGGCAACGAAAAAATAGGTTAAACGCAGTGGGATGCGAATGGACGCTCGTACCGCTCGGACCACTCAGCCTGTTTTCTGATTGGTGCAATGAACGATGGCTAGGAAAAACTTGTTACCAATCAGCATTTCGGATTTGTGTTGAGTAGCACAGTAAAGTTGAGAGCACCTATCGTAATTGCCGCTGCTTACACCGTACATATCAAATAAGTCATATCACATTTTAATATATTTACGGAGTATAAGTTGATAAGCCAAGGAAATTACAGTGCTGCACATCACTTATTGCAAAGAATTCTTCATAAATGATTTAGTTTGTTTTGCAATTTTTGAGAGCGGTCTTCTAAAATTCTTCGAACATCGATTGGGTCCCTCGTTTATTGTGAAGTCACAGTAATTTTTGGTGGAAATTTTTCAGAGTGTATACGTAATTTAATTTTCAAAATATAAGGCACGTATGATGAATTGGTTGCTACAAAAGTGGCACTGATCGAATGAGTATATTCCTCCTCAGGCGCCGCGTCTCATGTTTGGAACAAAATCGCAAACTCGTAGAGACGCAATTTTCAAACGACAGTGTTGATTCATCATATTTCGTCTCCACGTATCATTACAGAGAACAATGTACACGTCGATACACCCGTCGGACGGTTCGAGCGTAACGGTGACGCTGATTTACCAGGCGCAGCAGAAGCTGGCCGACAGTATCCAGTTCTTCAATAATCTTCTGGACAGAGTAATGAGATCGCTCGATCTCGTGCGCATCGGACGGGACAGCTACAACCCCCGTTGCGCCCACGCGGTGCCGCAGCATCGTATAGAACTGTGGCCGGGCTACGTGACCGCGATCGACGAATACGAGGGAGGCGTGAAGCTCAACATAAACGCGTCCCATCGGGTGATGCGAACCGAAACCGTTCGCGACTTGATGAACGACTTGACGAAGACGAGTCGTACGGACCTTAGGAGCGCGGTGACCGCCGAGATTCTCGGCTTGACGGTGCTCACGCGCTACAACAATCGTACGTATCGGATAGACGACATCGACTGGAACAAGAGCCCGAAATGGTCCTTCGACCGGAAGGGCCAGAGCGTGGTCGTCTACGATTATTACAAGAGCCATTGGAACATCGAGATAAAGGACATGAATCAACCGTTGCTCGTACATCGTTACAAGGAAAAAACGACGACCGGCGAGACGAAAGAAGTCCAGTCTCTTCTCGTCCCCGAACTATGCTATCTCTCCGGCTTGACCGACAAGCTACGCTCCGATTTTCGCATAATGCGCGATCTGGCGAGCGTTACGCAAGTCGGTCCCGAGGCTCGTCGCAACGTTATTCTCAGTTTCGTACGTGACGTGAAGAATACGCCTCTCGCGAACGAAGTATTGGAAGGTTGGGGCTTGAAACTGGCCGACGGTACGACCAACGTCGAGGGCCGCGTTTTGGAACCGGAGATCCTGACGTTCGGCAACGGTCAAACATATTCCTCCGAGAAAGCCGATTGGGGCAACGCCGCAGTGAGGAACGCGATGCTGCGCACGCCGAATATGCGAAATTGGTGCATCCTGGCGACCGATCGGGACACCAGGATCGCCAGCGAATTCGTGTCGATGTTGCGCAGAGTCGCTCGTCAAATGTCGATGGACGTCACGGAGCCGATATACATCAAGCTACAGAACGATCGTACGGAAAATTATCTCGCGGAGATAAGAAAAGTCATAAATCCGAATCTCGAGATGGTCGTCGCTTTGTGCCCCAGCAACAGAAACGATCGTTACGCCGCCATCAAAAAGTGGGTAACGGCTTGATTTTCGTTGCTATTTCGAAAGTCGTGGCCAACGTGGATTACCTTGACATATAACGTAGAGATCATTGTGCCAGAATTTTATGCGCACGGAAGACCGCTCTGTGGAGAGCCATTCGTAACGAACTTCATGACTAGGCGGTCATTTGTAGCATCAGCGTGCGCCTAACGCGTAGTTATTATCGTGTATGTCGGACCACAATCATTCGTTTTGTTCCAATTTCGATTTTGATCAATCCGTAAAACTATCCATAACGGTCATAACGATAGTGGTACAGGCGGGGCGAGGAGGGCGGAGGTCTTTGATGGTTGATATTTGATTAAGGGGTTAGGCTACTGTGGCGATCGGAAAATCAAGGTCATTCGGAAAACATCATTTCGAAGGAATAAGCAAGATGGTTGAAAAATCGTTTCGTCATTTACTTGGTTGTACGTGAAGAAACTTTTTCTTTGAGCCCAAAGGTATCTCCACCCTTGAAACAAATAATATTGGCCAGAACTTCACCGGCTTTTTTTTGTTATCGTGTTTCGATCATCGCATTGGTTGATGTAACTTGATTGATATGATTTTGATCAGAAGTTCCAATCGCATGCTAGGAGCTAGAATTCGTCATTCTTCGCGGTGGATATTTTCTAACGGTACACGTTGTGTACAATTATGCACCGAAGAGTTCGTTTTCACGCCCTACACGCACATCCATAAATATTTAACATGTGACCTCAAATCATACGTTAGGGCCAAGGTCATCGGCGTTGAGGAAATATTTTACGTTCAAACGAGAACCACTTTCGAAACAATGACCATTTTTTTCCTCGGAACCGATACGAGCAAACGGACAACTACAATTTTTTGATTTGCTTCCATCTAGGCTCTGTTGCGTCGAGGCGCCGATACGATCGCAAGTGATCGTCACGAAAACGATATCCCGAAGCGACAAATTGAAGAGCGTCACGGAAAAGATTGCTCTACAGCTCAACTGCAAACTCGGTGGTGCTCTTTGGGCTCTAAAAATTCCCTTCGTAAGTTCGCGATGAGACAATTATTCGAGTATTATTTTCCAACCCAGATGGAAAAAGTTGAAAATTAGCTTACAAGGAAATTTAGCAGCTTTAGAGGCTGCATTTATATCATTAAGGGATTAGTTAACGGTGCATTCATTGTCCAAAAATGAATCAGTTTCGCAACGTAGTTTCGGAGATTTCACAAGCTTTTACTTGACTTTCCGTGAGATGCAAAATGGCAAATCTATATTTCGCCCAATTCTCGACTACTCAGAGCCGTGATATTTCGCAAGCATGCGTTTACAAGGTGACACGGCGTGATCAAACTGAGAAAAAGAAATCATCAAATTTTCAACTTTTCGTGTAAAATTAGGTGTATCTAATGATCCATGTAAATCTCATAACACATGTGGACAAAATGGTTAAATATTGAAAAAGTTGAGCGCCCTAAGCTTTCATTTGTAGTCAAACAGCGCTTAAGCTTTTTTTATATCCATAATCAACGAAAACATTTCATCAGCCGTTGATTTTTGTCGATTGGAGTAATCGACACATTACCAAACACGTTTTTACATTTTCTCGGGTGTTGCGCACTTAGGAAAATTCCATGATTTGTGGAGTCGACGTTTACCACGCCGGGCCGGGTGAAAAGTCGAAGGGAAGCGTCGCCGCTTTCGTCGCGAGTACCGACAAATCCTTGACCTCGTGGTACAGCAGAACTTGTCTCCAGCGTCCCAATCAGGAATTGGTGGATCTGCTGAAGACATGCCTCGTGGCGTCCATCAAGGCCTACAGCAAAGTAACAGAAAAGTGTGCCCGTCTTGCGATATCTCCAAATAATTCTTGCTCTTACCAATCGCGTCCTATCTTCCGCCATGTTTAAGATGAACGGATGCAATCCGCAGCGAATTATTCTTTATCGGGACGGCGTCGGCGACGGACAGCTCGACACGGTGGCGAACTACGAAGTCAAGCAACTGCAGGACGCTTTCTCGTCGATCGACGATACGTATATGCCGAAACTCACCGTTATAGTGGTGCAAAAGCGCATTAACACTCGCGTCATGGCTATTCTGGTAGGTGCAAAAGAGCGAAAGCTGTGAACAAAATCCAAAGCAGCCATTCCTTTAGCCCTCTGACGCGCTTTTGGCGCTTGGGAAAAGTATATCGGAAATCCATTCAAAGAACTTTATTGCGCGTTGAAACGTACGCAACTGCTTGAATATTTTTTTGCCTACGAAATGGCAGCCCTGCAGCCTGATAGTTAGGTTCGTTTTGAAGAGGTACGAGCATTAAAGAGAATCAAACTTTCGGATTGAACATTTTTATACGACGTTGAAACGTTGTGCACGTTTTGGCAAAATTTGAGCTACGTTGATTGTTCAGTTTAAAAAATAAATACAATGTCAGAGTCGAGCTCTTTAAGGAAGCTTTCCAGTGTGACAGCCCGAAAAATCGCTGTTTTTCGCGATTTTTTTTTTTTAAAGAAAAAATAATCTAATCGGTCTGGTTTTTTTTTTTGTATATTAATTGGGTATTGAAGAATACAAAACAATTTTTAAAAGATCGATTTATTTATTAATTAATATCTATAAAAATGATGAAACAATTGTTGCAGAAAATGCACTTGGATGTGGTGTCCACGTTGGGGGTCACAATTTTGATCTGAAACAAAAAACACAAAAAGATTATTGATCGGTATATAATTGGCTTTCGTGCTATGGAGGCTTTTTTTTTTTTTTTTGCAAAAATGGCGCCGGTTTGAACAAAAAGTATCGATTTTAGCATTTTTTTTGGCAGTTTTTTTTACAAAAATATAGGAAGATGTCAAAAAAAAAAAAGCTTCCATAGCACGATAAACAATGACGTTAAGAATATTGTGTAAAAAATTCAACTCGATAGCTTTAAAACTCTGCCCTCCAAGTTGGACACCGTTTTGAAAAATGCTGTTTCGAGAAAAACGCGTTCAAAGTTTCGCTGTAGCTGTAGCGCTCCGTTGCCTTCTTCCAAGAAATGCTGTACAGTAACCGAAATAATCTGAATTTCGGCATGAAAATTTCAGGGAATATTCGGAAGAGTGTATACTATTCGATAAAGCAAAAAAAAAAATCGATTTTTTGAAAATTTCACACTGGAAAGCTCCCTTAAGGCAATGAAGCATAAGGTAACGAAGACCGCAATCCTAATGATAAATTAGACACGATAGATTCGGTAAAAAATCGAAAATTATAACGTCTCCGCGTACTTCAAGCACTGCATTATAAAAATATTTCAATTTCCGGTGAAACGCATGATGCGTTTGGCGAGCATAACCTACCTCTGCACCATAACCTAACCTTTCACATCAACGACCTCCGCGTGCCAACTTTGAGCATCGAAAACGCGACGTTGACAGGCTCAAAATTCCATTGTATTATTTATGGAGCTTTACAATGGAGCCCATCAATAACACTCTCAATTACAATTTTACCGCAAAAGTAATTTCAGCGTAATTTAAACGAGACACCGACAAATTTGGTGCAAAGTTTGTTAGTTCGTTTTTATGGCAAGACCGTTATTGTGAATACGACGAAGACTACTCCAGACTCGTTTAGGATTCAATGCTTCAGTTTTGACTCGTGATTGGGCAACAATTAGAACATTTGCCACAAACATGGCACGTTAGAATCGTCAATGCGAATATTCAACACAAGTTAACACAAAACAGAACAACCGCGGGTAAAATAAATTTAGTGTCTTCGTTGACCCTGAAGAACTTGTATCAATATCCGATCAATTGCAACGTTTTTTCAAGACACCAAAGTACGATTCGAAGTGAAAGCAAATCGTTCCAGCTCTTCGGTCGTTACCTCTCGTTGGTGTACGAATTTGTTCGTTTTTCGAGAAAGCGAATGGCATTAGAAACATTAATTTCGTCACGGTTTAATTCGTGGAAGACCCCCGCAATGAAATTCGTGTATTTGTTTGTTCGGTAGCGCGGCAGATTGGAAAATCCACCACCGGGCACCATCGTCGATAGCGTCGTTACGCGTCGGAATTGGTACGACTTTTTCCTCGTGCCGCAAACCTCCCGACAGGGTACAGTCTCACCGACTCACTACATCGTGATACACGACGGTGCGAACATGAAGACCGACCACGTTCAACGCCTCTCGTTCAAGCTGTGCCATTTGTATTACAATTGGCCCGGAACCGTGAAAGTTCCCGCGCCGTGTCAATACGCCCACAAACTGGCGTATCTCGTCGGTCAGAGCATCGGCATGCAACCCTCGGAGAGCCTCGCCAATTGCCTCTATTATCTCTGACTTTTTCGTTGCGAAACGAGCGAAGAAAAAGTTTCACGTTCTTTTCACCGAATTGCTCTCTCCAACTCGATGCTTCTTCCGTGCCACGATCGTATTATCATTATTCTATTTTGTTTCCGCGTAATTCGAAACGAAGCCGAATTGAGCTTTTTCGTTCGTGGAATTATGTTTTTTCCAACTATGGTTCCTTCAGTTCGTGATACCTTAGAAATTAGGCGAATCTCTATTCTGATTAACGGGTTAGAAAACCGCGAACGGCCGAAAGATGCGATTTTCGAAAAGAAAACTAAATATCCGAACAATCTGCGATCAGCGATGTTTGTTGTAAAAAGTGAAGAGTTATAACTGCTGAAAAATCGTATCGCCGTGAGAGCGAAGAACGATATTTTTAGAAACTAACGATGTCTCTCGTTCCTTTTTTTCATTAGTCTGAGACAAAAAAAACCAACTCAATCAAATATACCTTCATACACGAGCATTGAAAGATACATTTTTGACTTGGAAAAAATCGTATAAGCAATAAAAATGTATCGATTAGCGAAGAAGTTTTTTTGTTCCGAATTCTCGAAAAAATAACGTCGTAAAAGCTTCGGTATAAAGATATATTTGATTCTGATAAGCTGTTTTTTTGTTTATCGAATAATCCAAAAAGGAGTAATGAGGCGTACGTTCGGGCCACTGTAGAAAGGGCCAGCGAAATTGTTTACTTGCACAATATTTTTCAACCCAGCGCGAAGCATTGGATCGGATGTTTTTTTTTTGTTGTACAAACGTAATCCGAAAATTCGACGCTTTTTCGGGCGTTCGCAATATCCCACGTCCCTTAAGAGTGATTATGCTACGAGAATGATTGCCGATTGTTCGATTGAGTATCGTCAATAATACCTCAAGTATTTTATTATGAGTACAACTGTCGCCGCCGTTGCGAAAATTTATAACGAGCAGGACCTCGCCTTAGCCGCAGCATCAACGAATACGTGTACAATAAATGTTGCACGTAAAAAAATCTCAACGCAGCAAAGCAAAGGAAAAGTTTTTATTTCTCAACTACACGTTTGTTTTCGCCTCAACGAATTGTTGCGTCGATTATGCGAACTGTGCCAGCCGAGAGAAATCCATTTTGTATCGCACGCGCCGTAGTGCCCGATTTGCCGAAAACTGGCTACATGCTACTAGGTACAATTGAACCAAACACGAAAGAGTTTCCAGCCGTATGGAATGAGATTTCGAAATTTTTGTGAAAAACTTTGAAACACGATGCGTGCGCCATCTAGCGACATCAGGGCCGTATTTTAGTGGCTGTTCTGACACCTGCCTCTCGTCGATATCGCAACAATCCGCGACGCGAGAATTAACAAAAAAAACTCTATGCAACATGAACGTCCGGCGATTGCCTGTTTCGAAGCATTCGTTGGGGGGGGAGGCGGAAGAGACGAGAGGTATACGCGTACACACGGCCCTGGCTGTTCTGAGAAAAGGGTGTCGGAAAAACCGCAATGTTTAGGTCTGTACTGTGAACCCTGTGTGCGCAGTATCGCGCCAGCAGGCGTCGCGACGCCTCAACTACGTTCTCCCACAATATATATATATATACGCGCGTTGACGTTCGTATGTAGCCACGCACACCGCGGCGCGTACGTGTGTTCGCGCATGCGCGAAGCTTGTTTACAACTGCGGAGCTTTTCCCATACACACATGACCTTTCCAAGATGGACACGAGAGCTCGTTCCTTACGTACGGCTCGTACGAAGTTCCGTCTAGTTTCGCACGTTTCACGCCAGCAAATTCGTCGTTTATCGTCAAAATACGTTTCCCAGTGAGAACGTCCGTTTTTTTCCCTTTATTGCTTATTTGCTTCGATAATCGAGAATCGAGATCGACGCGCGGCTGATAATGAAGTCCCAACGTGCCAAACACTGCGAACGGTTATGTCGTGAAAGCTCGATAATAAAGAATGAAACAATAGAGAGCGAGGGATAAAAGGAAGAACGGGAGGAAAGAAAAAAGAGAAACGTCTTTCGCACACGCCTTCTCGTTGCGCGCGCGCACGTCAGTGCGTTGTGTCCCTCTGGATTCGGCTGTGTGTGTGCGTGTGTTGTGCTCGCCGTGTCGTCGCAATATTTCACGTCGCGGGTGGTGGAACGTGCATTTTTCAAATTGTTAAGTGTCCAACGGATATTGTAAAACCGAAGTATTTTGAGTGCGTTGTGCGTGTGCGCGTTTTTGTTGTTTATTGCTCCGTGTTGTTCGCAAGTGCACGGGATTCTACATGGGGAAAAATAGGAGAGCGTACACGCAGAGTTAGCGCGTGTTGCTCGAGACTCTCCGCCAGGAGGGGGGGCGACGGTGAGCGCAGTTTCGTCGTAATTTCACGACGATAAATATGAAATAAACAGAGGATTTAATTTCGAATGTACATTTTGGCGGGAAAATCGAATGTAAAATTGTTAAATTGCTCGATAGCGTGAGCAGAGGAACAAGAAGAAGTAACAATAAAAAGAGCCTTAGTGAATGAGAAAGAGAGCGAGGCGGACGGTGGGAGAGCAAAAAATACATACATCGCCTCGAGTTTTGTGTGATAAATAAACAGGAGTTGCGCATGCGCGCGTCCTCAAAACGAGCGGTGGGGGAGTAAGAAAGCGCTGCGGCGGAGGCTGGAACGCTGCTGCGGCGTGTCTCCCTCCCCTCGTATCCTTCACGTACCCCCTCCCCGTCAGTGTTGTCTGCCGTCTTTACTTTCACCCTACTCGCCCCTCTTCCTCGTCTTTATTTCAACCAAACTCTCTCTTCCTCTCTCTCTCTCTCTCTCCCTCCGTCTTTCCCACCTCCGGCACTCCCGCCGTACTTCTCGGATATACAATTATTTCGTCGCGCATCCTCTTTCCCTACGTCGGATGTGTTGCGGAAAGGAAAATAACGGAAAAAAAAAACGTTTCTCAATTTTTAAGCAGTGCGCGTTTACTTTCCACGTTTGAACGGCCAACAGCGTAAAACGTGTGAGAAGGCGGCGCGGGCCGCGCCAGTGGGAAAGCTTCCCAGTGCGGAAAAGGAGGAGCAGGAGAGGGAAAAATAAGGGAGAAAATCGACAGAAGGTGTCACTCCGACCAATTGGCCATCGACCCTGGCTCTCTCCCCTCCGCCCCACCCCAACCTCCGCCGCGCAACTATCGAAGAAATTCCACGCGAGTTTGTTTTCTTTCCTTATTCTCGATCTTTTTTCCCTTCCATTCGCGTCTCGCGTAAACGTCCGCGGGCATTATCGCTCGCCGTATGCACGCGAGGAGAAGAAGAAAAATTGCGATACGAGGAACAGTGCGCGATAGCGGTGTGTGCCAAGCGGAAAAATTCAAAAGCAGATTGACGCGAAAATAACACGCCCACCTGTGCGCGACGATGCAAAAGCGAAAAACCACGGGCTAATATTTGCGCTACGAGAGTGCGCGCGTGTGCGGTTGCGTGAGAACGCCTAGAGTCGAACGTCTCCACAATATATACACAGGTGTATATGGGAGAATACGAACGCGTGCTTACGCCCCCTGGCGTCTATACGTGCGTGTGGCTTTTGAGACGCGTCCTGCGAGCTATGCGCGACACGAGGCGACGGAAAACTTTGTTTTTCTTTAAACACCAACTCTAAGGCCGATAAACAAAATACGGGGCAGAGAGCTGTCTGTGATCTCGCGAGAATTTATTTACACGTGTATACACGCGAATAAACGCGACTCGTGCAAAAAATATTGCTAAAGATAATGATCGCTGACGAACTACAATAACACGAAGGAATCGAATGTTCGAAAAATATTCGAGGACAAATATAAGAGTGCGACGAAACTCGGGGGTTTTCGTTTGTCTGTGGGAAACGACGTCGAGAGGAAGAAAATATTTCCGAGGAATCTGGCGAGAGAATCCGACGAATATATACATAACACACTTATAGAGGAGTCTCGATACAGACACACACACACACACACACACACGCATATCGTGACCTGAAAGAGTGTCAAGGGCGGGAGGGAGCGGGAGCCGAAACACCCTTAGTACATTCCTAGTACAAGCGCACTCGTGGCACGGCGCATCGCGCGCGTTTCGTAGAGTACCGTTGAACGCGGCGTGGAACAAGGACGGCCGTACAAGCGGCGCGGATGGAGCGAGCAGTGAAAGTTGAGAAAGAGAGCAAGGGGCACGGCCCGAATGGAGGGGAGGAAAAGTAGAGTAGCCCTTAGCGTGCGCGTTTCGTCGAGTACGAGCGCACTCGAGACTGCGAAACAAAAATAACGCGAAAACAAAAGTAATACTTGACGTTCGTCCGTCACGAGGGAAGATTACATACGGAGTATACGCGTGTGACGCAGAAATATTTCATCGTTGTAGAAAAGTCATCGACGATTAAGCCGAGCGGGAAAATTATTTTTCGAGCTCTCGACCTTGCTCGTACGACGCGCACGCGACGAATGAGCCACGGAGGCGGCCATTGACGGCTTATATATAGACGAATAGGGAGCAGCGACTGAGCGAGAGCGCTTGGCTCGTAAATCCGAACGGACAAAAACAATAATACGGCGCACGAGGGTACGAAAAAAAAAAAACAAAAACAGCCTACTTAGATTTTGCACAATCCAGCGCGTGACATTGAAAAAAAGAAAAACATCAGGGTTAACGCGAATGCCTCTTGAGAGGAGCGGAAGAGCCGAGAAAGAAGAAAAGGTGATCGTCGATTGTATCGTTATCGGGCATCGTTGAATATTAAAAAAAAAAAAACGGCTAGTTCGTCGAAAAGATTTCAACGGTAGTCGAAGACTCGCTCGGTCACACGTTTCTCGTCGCATACATGCATATGCGTACGTACTACACACATGTATATGTGACGCGTGAGAATTGATCATCAAGGCTGGCTGCTTCCGGCGATTCGGCGCTTTCGCTGCCATGTGAACAGCCCTTGCGCGGCTTTCTCGTGAGCGTAGGCGGCAAATTTGCAACCACGTGTTTCCTAACGTCGGTTGTTATGTCGTCCGCGGGACGTGGCCAGGTCTCACCCTCGGGTGGACCGGTCGTACGCTGCGGGCATCTTCGTAAATTGAAGACCCTGAAGAAAAAGTACTTCGTACTTAGGGCCGACGCGCCGGGACATCCCGCTTGTCTCGAGTACTACGACAGCAAAAAGAAATTCGACAATCGACAGTCACCTAAACGGTCGATATCGATGCGCAGTTGTTTCAATATAAATCGACGTCTCGACACCAAGCACACTCATGTTATCGCCCTCTACACCAAGGACGAGTGCTTCTCGCTCATACTCGACAGCGATCGGGAACTCGAACAGTGGCTCAACGCTATGCTGCTGCTGTCCGGCGATGTGCCGGATGGCGAACAGCCAAGGCCTACCTTCGGTAAGGAGACGCGCCTGAAGCAGACACCTCCAGTGTTGCCAACTTGGACGTTCCCCCCCCCCCCCCCCCCAAATTTAGGGGAAAAATAGATGAAAGGGGGGTTTTTAGGGGGATGTTTTGGGGGCGTGAAATTTAACCCTTGGTCTGCCTAGGGTTTTTTGGCACCTTCAGCCTGCCTAGGGGGGTCGTTGGCGTCCTGACGTTTTTTCAACCTGTTTAAAGTGGGGCTAAAAATCGGAAAAAATTCATGGAGTTTCTTTAAACCTTTGAGTTGAAGTATCGATCATAAAATTATAAACAATTTAATTTTTTAATATATTTTTTATCAAAAAAATGATGAAAAACGGGGTCAATGCATTTGTTTACTCAAAAAATCATAACTTTAAGACAAATAAAGACATCGAAAGGGCCAAAAAAGAATATTAAAGGGGAAGATTGTCGCTTTTGAGAAAAAAATGAGCTGCGACCAATTTTTGGTAAATTAACCTTAAGTTTGGGACCTGAAAATTGGCAATAATTTAGTCGAAAATTTCGAAGTGAAAAGGCAATAAATGTGCATTAATAAAACTTTTTTCCTATTCTCTACAATAAACACATATTGTGACACTTAAACCTTTAAGTTGAAGTATCGATCGTAAAGTTATGAACAATTAAATTTTTTATCAAAAAAATGATGAAAAACGGGGTCAATGCATTTGTTTACTCAAAAAATCATAACTTTAAGACAAATAAAGATATCGAAAACTGCCAAAAAAGAATATTAAAGGGGAAGATTGTCGCTTTCGAGAAAAAAATGAGCCGCGTCCAATTTTTGTTAAATTAATCTTAAGTTTGGGACCTACAAATTGGCAATAATTTAGTCGAAAATTTCGGAGTTAAAAGGCAATAAATGTGTATTAAATACAAACTAAGTAATAAAATCAATAATAACTCAATCTTTAAGTGTCACAATACGTTTTTATTGTAGAAAATAGGAAAAAAGTTTTATGAAAAAAAAATTTGAAAAAAAAAATTGAAAAAAATCGAATTTTTGTTTCGCGCCCACATTTTTTGTGGCACTTTTATAGCCTCAATAAAGACTTTCAAGCGAAGAAACGAAAAAAAAATTACTTACGGTTTTGACAACCGCCGTCTGCCTAGGGGGGTCGTTTGCGTCCGGAACGAAAATCAATTGCTCCTTACAACAGCTGGGGAAGGACTAGAACAGCGCCACTTCTCAGGTCGGTCCTAGAGGGGCCTAACTTTTTTTACATAAGCCTAGCAGCGCCTCCCGTGAGCGGATTTAGGAGTTACACCGACATTTGATTTTCGCTCGGACGCAAACGACCCCCCTAGGCAGACTAAGGGTTAAGTTGATTTCTTTAAAAAGAATATTATATTCATAGAGCTTATTATGGAGAGGCCTTGGTCGGTCGGGCAGCGTGGCCGGTTGGATAGAAAGAGAGAGAGAGAGCAGCATGTTCTGTCTCTTAAGGCGTTACCCCCACTTGTAGCGCAAAAAAGGCCTTTTTCATGAATTTTTTTGAAGAAAACTACAAAACTATTTTAATCGATCGATATACCATCTTAAAGAACACATCTTGAAGAACTTTCGGTAATTTTTTTATTGAAAAATATTACATTTAGTGGCAAACGGCCGTCAATGAAATAATGTTTTTATATACACGGTTTGCGGTGACCAACATTGCGGCGAAGTGGATCATCTTGGGAATGTAACTTCGAAGGGTTATGACTTTTCGAAAGTATGTCATTTCTGGAATTCGGCGTTTCTGGATTCCGACAGGTCCTCAGCCATGGTCTTATGAAGTTTCGAGACTAAATGGAAATATTCAGATTCGATTGGATTTTATATGACTGAGAGATTAATTCGTTGTGCAACAACTGGCTAAAAATCAATCACTTCCACGAGGTAGTTTCGAAGATTTTTTATGCTCAAGTTGAATCTTTATCCATTTGGACGTATGCATGGTACCTCGTAAACACTACTTACGTAGGACTAGAGGGCGTTGGACTAAAAAAAGTAGGACTTGAAAGACTGTAGAAGTAGGACAGTATTGGGATTAAAATGAAGAACTGAGCAAATGATCAGTATATGGTGTGTGAAAAAATTAACGGTTTCTTTAATTCGTTCATTAACAATACTCGTAAAAATATGTAAATGTTGAGCTCGAACGGTATGTTTACGGATGTTAACGAAACTTGTCGGTTAATATAAACGAAGCAACGCTGCGTGAACTGGTTCTTCCGAGTGAGCCACTTACAGTCCAGCATTGACGGCGGGTATTTCAAAATCAAAAATGGTGTCCAAAACGTACATGATATTACAGCCGACGCCGCTTTAGCGAGTCAGTCTTGCCAGTGGCAGGAACTGATGCTATTAGGTCTATCGGTTATATCTTGAATAACATGTCTATATATTTGTGTTTAATTACAAAAAATTATATCTATTAATATCATTTCTCGACTTAGAAATATTCTTCAACAATACTCTGAGTTGGAAATTGTCCAATAATAGTAATTTATTTCTCCATGTTTCATTTCATATTATTTTTATATCCATTCTCGTAGTCGAGGAACGATTACGAAAGTCTTTAAGAACACGCACAAGATCAACATAACCTTACAAATTTCTGAACAGCGATTTCTCGTAAATGGTCAAGTTTTTCTTTGACGAAGAGTTGACAGAACGGACGCTGAGCTGGATGATTTTTTTCTGCCCCAAAATAGTATTCATCTCTGACAAATCTGAGCGAAAATGTCAGCTGTCTTTCTCACACTCCTCGTGAAGCTCTTTTCGTAGTTGCCCGCTCGACCACCAGAATCGTCGCGATGTAAGGGTTTGTGTGCAACAGAGCCAGTCGTAATCTCGATCTACACCTTGCAGCCGTTTTTTATTGCACCTAATCTAAATGACCTCTTCGGGCACTTGTGACCCATGTGACGATAGTGAATTTCATACATCCTGTTGTTGAAGCAAACATATATGCTGGTCAATTTTAATTCATGAAAGCTCTGATTGTAATAAAGCGATATGAGCGTGGTGAGCTCGAACGAGTTGGCGTACTTCCTTAATGAGTTGTTTGGTCGAGTGGGCTTTCATAGGGTTTCGTGATGTCAGTGCATACGTGACAATTACAAATACTATGCTCATTACAATTGGTAATGAATTTTCGATTGAAATGGTCGTTTTTTTTTTTATCTTTGTTGATCTTAAGCAGGTTGGCGCGGTCCAGTTGAGTCAAATGACGGTTTAAGCATTTTTTCTTCTTCAATTAACCTCAAAAAATTGTCCTACAAGGTATAGATTTATTCTGTAGATGCCAATTTTTCATAAAATATATAGTTAAAGGGCAAGATTATGATTTTTTTAATTACGTAAATTAAAAAAACTTGCGGTACTGCCAACCTTCAAAAAGTATAGCATTATCGATGCTCATTATGAAAACACTGCGTCACCGAATGTTTTATACAACTCTGATATAATATATAAATACAATGAATATATATGTTTTGCGATGAACAAGATAGGGGTTTTCTCTAATTGTTTACACAGGTTTAGTTTCTGATAATCTGTTGTTAGAAATGGTTTATCGTGGTGGTAAATAGCGAAAAAAATTAATAAGTAATAAGTAATAAGAGTTTTTATCAATTTGTCACTTCTTTCACCGTGTTGCTCACACAAAGTGAATGCTCGTTTGATGGACGACGATACGATCGGCCCCGTTGTAAATGTTCAATGTGATTTTAGAATACCCGATCCCAATTTTCTCGCCGGATTTTCATGAGATTGGCCCTTAAAATTCGTGTACAATATCTAGCCAGGTTATGTTTACGAAAATTGAGCTAATATCTCGAAGGTGCTATATCTGTGCTCGGATCGTATACATCCTGCATTGGTATGAAGAAAACCGCGAGTATTGTTTATACCCAATAAGGACAGCAATAATGATACATTGATTACAATAGTAATAATGGCAATAATAATAATACAGTTTTAAAACCAACATTATTGTGATTATTATCATCATTATTACCATCAGGTATGTCGTTATCGTTGTTTCTATAATAATGTGAATTATTGTTATTCGGTTTAAGGATGTTGAGTCCCTATGAAACATGTTAATGTTAATTGTTCAATAAATAGCTTCTTAATCGTCATGAAATTTTTACACGACCTCGTGAATACTTCATGTAAAAACATACCAAATTTTCAGAATTCTATCATCATTGCTTCAACCTCCTTAAGGGTTGAAATAAAAAATGATAAGAAAATTCGGAAAATTTGGTATGTTTTTGTATGAAGTATTTAAGAGGTCGTGTTAAAATTTCACGACGATTAGGAAGCTCGTTATTAAAAAATTAACATTTTGTTAAGAAAATTATTTAAAAGAAATTTAAAAAAATTTATCAATAAACTTCGTTTTGTTTCCGTTGCTTTCAGTATATTGTAGATATTATAAAATTGAGAGGTCAAAAAAAAAAAACTTATTGCAAAGTTACATCAGTTTCCATAAAACAACATTTAATTTGTGAATGTTAATTGTTGAATAACGAGCTTCCTAATTGTCGTGAAATTTTTACACGACATCTGAAACACTTCATACAAAAACATACCAAATTTTCCGAATTTTATCATCATTTGCGATTTGGGACTCAACATCCTTAACTACTATTACTGTGGTATGATTATATGTCTAATGATAATTTGGGATAAAGTTCCGAAAAGCGGAAACCGAATTTCGATGTGAAATTTTTCACGGACCTTCCTTTTAATGTTTTAAGCGCTTACACCACTGTGAACGTTAAAAATTGATTTTTCGCGATTCTTTTTTGTGTGGAAGGACAAGTAAGAGGATATTGATATTCGATAATAAAGACTAAAAAAAAATATATTCTAAAACTATACAATATGGTGACTCTGAAGACATTCTCGCGAGGCATGTTGAATTTGAGACGCTCTGCGGCACGCAGTGTCTCAAATTCACTTTGGGAAATCAAAAACACTTTGGCAAAAACGCAAATTTGAATTTAGAAAAAAAAATTTCAAATTATATTAATTACATGAGTATAGCTGGTGAAATACGTAGGGAACTTTGAAAATATGATTTCTCGTGTAATTGGCAAGCATTTAAGGCAGGATTCTACTTTGAAACCATGAAAAAAACGCTATTTTCGTGAATTTTTTCTGAGAATACTATTAAAGATACCGATATGGGGTTTAAACTGTTCAATAAATACACTCTTTAAGTACATAAAAAAAAAAATTTTAATGTATTTTATTCATTTTTTGTACACGTAAAATATGTTTAAAGCCAACGCCTCGAAAAGCAGGTACCGTTGCCGTGGTCGTGAAATCTTCCCGACGGATGGTCTGAAACAAAAAAATCAAATAGTTTCATGTTCAGTATGTCTTCAGGAACCGACCTAACTAGAATATTTTATATACGTGCAAAATTAACAAAACGGCGGCTAAAATACGAACAAAAATGCGTTTTTTTGGGTCTTTTTTTGCAATAAAAAAATAGTTCTAATCAAAATTTTAAGTTGATTGTAGTTAGGTCGGTTGGTACACACATATAGAATATGTGTTCCAAATTTCATAAGGATCGGTTCAGTACTTTTTGAGTTATCACGACAACGGTACTTGAAAATGTCGTTTCGAGAAAAACGCGTTTAAAGTTTTGGTGAGTGATAAATCGTAGAAAAAATTATCTTACCCTCAATCAGCGATGCCTGGGCCATATAATATGCCTTCGACGTGTTCCAGGTGGGTGTTTTCATCCAATTTAGCCTTTCAAAGTTTCAAAGTAGAATCATGCCTTAAAGGAAAAACGTAATTTTCGACAGAAAAAAGGACCATCTTTTGTTAATAACTAATCCTAATAACTAATCCTTTGTTAATAACTAATCCTAATAACTAATCCTAATGTTAATAACTAATCCTAAACTAATTGGCTCATGGGAAATCCCGTAGGTATTTCACTTCGGAACGTTATTTTGAAGATGTGCTTAAAATTTGGAGTAAAAAGAGTGAAAATTGTTGGAGTTAATACAAACAAATCAACCCAAACCCAAACATACAATCCCAAAATGACAAACGCAAACAGGTCACCCCAAAAAACAAACCCAAACCCCAATAAACAAATCCAAAAAAAACCAACCAACCCAAACCCAATCCACAAACCCCGAAAAAACACTAAAACCCAAACACAACCAACCAGCCCAAAACCAAACAAAATTATAAAGATTTTCTTCGGATGACTACGTGTAAATTATCCTTCTGGATAGTTTGTTTAACAATTTGTCACATTCTATCCGGACATATATATACATGTTATTCGTCCGGATACTAGTTAACACGAATCACGATAATATGAACGCCTACTTTCAAAAATCGACATCTCGAAGACTGGCGCCTCGCCAAAATCCCTTTTTAGGGAAGTCTCATAGCGTTAAAAAAAGGTGTATGTCAAAGTTCATATCGAAATACGGTTTCCACTTTTTCCAACTACACCCGGAAATTATTTTTTGTTTCCTTTTTGTCCATTTTTATTGTTATCCAAATAATGCTTCGATAGACGTAGGTTGCGGGTCTCGAATGAGGATATGAAAAAAAAAGGTTATCGTGGCTTTGATCTGCCAAAAAAAATGTTATCGTGGCTTTGATCTGCCAAAAAAATGTGCAGTGAGAAAAACGAAATTTAGTCGCATTCCAACGATGCAAACTTTAACATCGTGTACTTGCAGGAAACGTCAATTGCGACGTTCAAATTCTGTAGGTAGGCTCGAGGTAGTCGAAAAACTTGGTTTTTAAGGTTATTAGCAAGCGTATAAAAAAGATTGACCAAAACGGCGTGTTGAGCCCACAAAAAAATCAGTGTACGGAAAAAAAGCGAAACCGGAGTTGTTTCATTCAAAATTTATTGGTTCCCAAGAAAAATGAGGTCATTCTCGCTCAATAGTTCGGGTTAGAAATAGGATAAAAATGTTTTGTGAGAATAATTAACCATCGGAAAAATGTTTGTTTATATTGGTTTTGGTTCGTCCGGGTTTGCCTGGGAAGAAATAGAGAAAAAATATGTTGCAATAATAACGAATTATTGGATTGTGTCAATAATGCGGAAAACTGCATTGGAGTGCCAGTGCCGAGAAACTACGAGAAACTGGAATCTTATATAAGCGTTAGACAAATGTTCGTCAAGTATAGGATATCAGATTGCTTACAATGTTGCACGTTGATAAATATCTGGTATTATCGAGCCTTTCTACGCTCGAGCGACACTCTTCGATTGCGATAAATTGATAAGTGATCTCGGATCTTCAATTTTTTACTCTTGAACCGCAACAATTGATCGGACGTTTCATTTCTATGAAGGATGAGGGGCGGGGGGGGGGGGGGGGGGGGCTCAAATAGTATCCCAACTATGTTACTTTCCATCCTTATTATAGCGTCATTTTCTTAGTGGCCGACACGATGGTTCGATAAACGAGAATGACATTTGGATAATTTTTTCAATGTGTTTCGTTTACTTTTCACAGAGCACGTCTGGCAAGTGACAATGCAGAAGAAGGGTCTCGGTGAACGGAAGAATATTCACGGTCCGTACAGACTTTGCCTGACCGATCGTACTCTCAGCCTCGTCAAGGTCGGGGACAGCTCGGATTCCATCGAATTTTCGGTAATTATCGTATTCGTGCAGTCAGAAAATAAACAATGATAATCAAATCGTTGAGAAGAATTTGACAATGTATTTGCCTCTTCATAGAGGAAGCTTTGTTTTGCTCGAAACCTTTGTTACGGCATTTTAAGGGGGGAAATCACAGTAGCACACAAAAAAATAGGCATATTGTCGGGAATTAATTTTGGCTGAATAAAAGTATCAATCGAAAATCTGTAAAGTAGGTCTTATAGCAATACTAAAAAAGTACAAAATGTAATTTTTTCAATAAAAAATATTTAAAAATGGCGGCTGCGCAGCATATGCCCCAAGGCGCCTATTTTTGAAAGCGTGTCGATGGCCGAAGACGTAGACTCCTTAATTTTTTACCTGGAAGAAAAAACCAAAATTTTTTAGTTTCCATATAACAACAGCTAGCGAGCTACGTAGGATTTTTTCGATATATTGATTTTTCGCAAAATGGTGCATGTTTGAAAATAAAGTTAAATTTTTAACAAACAAAAAACGCCATAAAATCGTCGATAAAAAAAAACTAAGCCATATAAAATAAAAAATCCTACGTAGCTCCGTGGAGAAAGATGTTTCGAAGCTACTGTCAAAATTTCAAGTCGATCGGTAAAGATTTGCTCGAGTTATGTCTTCGGCGAGCTCAAAAAAAGTGGTTTCGAGAAAAACGCGTTTAAAGTTTTAAGTACTGAGAAACCATATGAAAATTTCGTATACCTCTAATCTGCAATGCCTGCACGGTACAGTCGATTTTCGTACGCAGTATCCTTTTTCGTCCCTTTTCTAACACGACTCGACGATGTGTCACTCATAATGACAATGATTTACAAATATCACTGTTTTTTTATCACCATTTATGTTATACATGTATGCACGAAAGTGAAGCGTCGTGAAAAAGCGTTGTATTCAACGCAAGAAATTTGGGCACTCGGACACTTTTGCCGTATTCCATCATTTGGTATATTATTTTTAAGACCCTAAAGCACCTTTTAAGCGAAATTTTTTTTTTTCGAAAAATTGAAAATTTTACTGTGATTTCCCCCCTTAATATAAATGGGTTCAGAATTTTCTAAAACGCTCGAAAATTATATTCAGAAAAAATGTTTTTTTTTTCTACACGCAAAACTTCTACAGCTTTGGAGATGGTTGGGTGTTTTGCATACCAATAGTTCATAGCAAGTACGTGCTACGAGAGTGGATTGAAAAGTTTCCGACATAACTAAGAATAAAAAAAATCTTGAGTCAAACATCATTTATCCCTTCCCACATCAGCATTCAATAACCATGTATTTTTATATAGCGAGTTTTTTGTTTCAAGGCGTTACATTGTTTAAGGTCACGTTGTTTTAAGGTGTTTTAAGGCGGAGATAACGCTCCGGCTACGAAAACGTGGTCGTGAGTTCAGCGAAATGTTTTTTTTGCCTAACGAACCGTACGAACGGGTCGACAATGTTCAATTCTTATTGCAAATCAAAGTGTAATAATATGCACAATAACATTTTTGATAATAAGTTTTCATTGCAAAGTGCCGTGTACCCTCACTTGTGCCGAAATGGAACAGTGTAAGAAATGACCAAATAAAACAGAGTAAGAAAGACTTGAAAAATCAAATAAAAAAGAGTGACACGATGAAGGTGTAACCGGACTATAAGAGGAAATATGCGATTTAAGTGAAAAGTACGAACAATAATCAGAAAATGGCAAGGACTGCGTAAGGAAGATGAATGAAAAAGATTGACCTATGAAAACCTATGAAAAATGAGAGAAGCTGAGGAAGAACAGAGAGGAAACATGCAATACCTTTGGGACCTTAAGGGATTACCCCCACTTGCGATTTTGAAAAAATCGATTTTTTTTATCGCATTTTTTTGAAGTGTAAGTATCTGAGAATATGTCCCGAAAATTTCAAGTCGATCCGAACAAAATTGACTGAGATATGAGCGTTGAAAGAGAAGAATCCGTGAATTGAAGAACTGAAATTGAAACTTTAAACGCGTTTTTCTCAAAATGGCATTTCTGAAGTCGGTGACCAAGATTACTCGAACACTAATGAACCGATCTTTTTGAAATTTTGCAGGCTTATTTAATACATAAAAATGTAGTCTTTAATCGTTCGATTTTTTTTTTCGAAAAAAAATGGCCGTTTTATAGCCAAAAACGGCCGTTTTTTTTCGTTAAAATCGAACCATTAACTTTGACTGTCCGCCATTTTGTGAAAAATGAATATTTTTTAAAATCCTTCGATTAAAGACTAGTTTATACTTATATTTGACTAAATCCATCCGCATTTTTTTTTCGGATGATCCACTTCGCCGCAATGCTGGTCACCGCAAACCGTGTGTATAAAAACATTATTTCATTGACGGCCATTTGCCACTAAACAATGTAATATTTTTCAATAAAAAAATTACTGAAAGTTCTTCAAGATGTGTTCTGTAAGATGGTATATTGATCGATTAAAAAAGTTTTGTAGTTTTCTTTAAAAAAATTCACGAAAAAGGTCTTTTTTTTGCGCTACAAGTGGGGGTAACGCGTTAAACAATGCCAATTGTATTGAACGTATATCTCTATCAGCTTTGTCATCATTGCTGCCTCCGTTACAGTCTGTTACAGCACAAACTTTCCCCATCGTGTTGCAGAATTGAAATCGTTAATGACATAATAACATTATTAAACTCTAAAAATGTATAGAAACGTAACTTATTACTATGTAAACAGACAAACAACCATTCTTCACGAGGGACCCATGTGTAAGGTTATGTGTTTATGCGGCTCTTGAATAGCCTCGTGCGCGGCACTTTTTGTCTCTTTTGTTCCGTAGCCAATGAAGGGTGTTTCAATGAAAAAACCACGCTTCGTGATCTTCCTTAATGTTGCTTTATTAATTTCGCGTTAACGTGCGTGTATGGCTCTCTCGCTACAACTTTTTCGAGGCTCGAGAGGTGACTGACTCTCTTGGCGGGCTTCACAGCCAGAAAAAACACAAACAGAACGAAGATGGCGGTCCCGCTAGAGGGCCGTAGCGAGCAGACAATACTATGAATGGCCGAAGCGGCAAATTCAAACAAACAAAAAAAATAAAATCATTAACATTATGAAAATTGCAAACAATGGAATTGGAGATTGACGTAATTATGCTTACCTTGCGATACTGACCTTGATAACGATGCGGCAAAACGTTTAATCTGATATAAAAAGAACACTCAATTCTTTTCACTTCACGATTAAAAATCTAGTTTATAAATTACTAATGCTGCACTTTGTCTTCACTGTTCGCTTTTTGGTTTGGGAATATAGCACGTGAAAAAATAACGATTGCGTACTTCCGATACGTCTTTCGTCTCTCTCACACGCAACTAACTTCATGATAACAGGGCGATCGCTGCGCCTCACTATATCAAATGATTTTGTTGCCACTTTTTAAGACACAGTTCGGGCTCCTTTATACATAGCCTCCATGCGTACAGGCCTGGAAACTTGTAGGGTGAAGAGTGCCGCAGATAACGAGGCCAAGTGGTAGTTCTCGCTTGCGCCACCAGAAGCGCTACTACTTTGCGGTGAGCCAATCAAAAGCAGGTCCGAACAGCTGTGTAATGATGTAGTTTTTTTTTCGGAACAAAGGACGTTTTCACGAGCAATATGATTGGAAAATGATTCGGATTTTTTGCTTCTTGGTCCTATAGGCGAGAATGGCAATCATTTATCGATTGCTGTATGTATATATCTACTAGACCCCTGTGCGACGGCGCTCCTAGTGGATAAACGAGGAACTAAATTTGTCCCTCGCTAACAGTGACACTCTTTACCGCTCAAATATGCTGGAGTTTCCACATCGTGCCCTTACCGAAATAATAGATACTGATATTATGATTATTTAAGGCCTTAGGCCACAGTAACGAGTATAAAATCATGTGCGAATTTAACAATTTTTTTTTCGTATGCAAAAGTCATTCACTCATGAAATTAATTACACATCTATTTAGTATGAATATCAAGCTGTTAGAATTTTTTTTGCGATGCACAAAATGGCCAAATACTCGAAACTTCTCGAAACAGCTTTTTTCCAATTGGCGTGACAAATAACGTCAACAATTTTCACGCGATTTACTTCAAATTTGGTGATGTTCCTAATTGCACTTCGCAGAGAAATACGTACGGAATTTCTGATTAATCGAAAACTTTTCATTTTATGAGCAGTTTATGAGCCGTTATAACGAAATTTTTCTCTGAAAATTCATTTTTTAAGTTCAAATACCTACGACTTTTGAATAAAACAATATTTTTCAAGTTTCGTACGTACGTAGTCGGCCATTTAGTACATCGAAAAAAATATATATATTTTTTTTTTCCAACGGCTTGATATTCATACTAAATAGGTGTGTAATTAATTTTATGAATGAATCACTTTTTCATACGAAAAAAAATGATTATATTTGCACATTGTTTTATACCCGTTACTGTGGCCTAACGCCTTAAGCAAGTGCTTAAGTTGATTTGTCACCGTAGATCCCTGCAAATTGATAATAAAGTGATAAATACAAATTCAAGGGATTTTTTAAAAATAAAATAAGGTTCCTTTTCATTGTCACAAGACTATGTCTAAACTCATTTTGCAATTAATCATTGACTCGCACATTGAAACTCGTGTGTGCATTTAAATTTGTTTGTTTAAACATTTACTACATTTCGATGTTTTTTTTAAAACATTTATTGTCTGAGTCAATGAAATTTAGCTGTTTTGCAAGTTTTGCACAAAATACAATCAAATAGGTTTAATATCACGTATAAAAAGAATTCGAATATGAATAAACACCTTTTCACGTTTTCACCAGCGTATTTTCTCTTCGTGCGGTTACCGTAGGGCGTCGCTACTATCGATCCTATAGTGCGGCGACCTTCACGCCGGAGAACAAAGTATAGTCGCCGGTCCCGGCTCGGCAAGATAGATGGGAGTTGAGTGCATTTCAAAGCGACCGCAAAATTGTCAAAAAGAAGTGTTCCACTGAAGCAGCGTTGGTGTAGATCGCGTCCGATATGTTATAGACGTTACATTTCAAATCAGTTTTCAGTTTAAACGCGTTTTACCTAGTAGAAACCAATTCTGACTGAACTTACGGAATGTTTGGGTTTGTTTGGGTTTCTCAGCGTAGTTCTCGTTTTGACTAGGTAAAAAGCGTTTAATCTTCCCTTGACACACTGGATTATTTTGACTTGGACAAATTTTAAATAAAAACTAGAATTCTCTCAATTGAGAATTTTCTCAAATTGAGAATTTTCCAAAAATTGCGAATTTTCCAAAAATTGCGAATTTTCCAAAAATTGAGAATTTTCCAAAAATTGAGAATTTTCCAAAAATTGAGAATTTTCCAAAAATTGAGAATTTTCCAAAAATTGAGAATTTTCCAAAAATTGAGAATTTTACAAAAATTGAGAACTTTACAAAAATTGAGAATTTTACAAAAATTGAGAATTTTCCCAAAATTGAGAATTTTCCCAAAATTGAGAATTTTCCCAAAATTGAGAATTTTCTCAAAATTGAGAATTTCCCCAAAACTGAGAATTTTCCCAAAATTGAGACCTTTCCCAAAATTGAGAAATATATTTCAACAATATTATCAGTTGAAAATTGCCCAATAATAATTTTTTTTCACACGCTGTTTGTTTCTCGAGAGGTTGACATCCTGTCGAAATCTCATTGTATTTTCACCCCCACTCTCGCGCTCAAGGCACAGTCCAAAAACTCGTTGAGGAGGTTTGCGTTTTCAGAAAGCAGTCTCATGACGCTATAACTTTCTCGAAATTCGACATGTCTGGATGAATTTTTGTACAGACACAGTTAAGGGGTCTTCTCACTTTGGACCCTAAAAAGGCTATTTTCATAATTTTTTTTATAGATTTATATTATAGATATTGATGTAAAAGTTGTTACACTTAAGGCGTTACCCCCACTAGTAGCGCAAAAAAAAGGCCTTTTTCATGAATTTTTTTAAAGAAAACTACAAAGCTTTTTTAATCGATCAATATACCATCTTAAAGAACACATCTTGAAGAACTTTCAGTAATTTTTTTATTGAAAAATATTACATCGTTTAGTGGCAAATGGCCGTCAATGAAATAATGTTTTTATATACACGGTTTGCGGTGACCAACATTGCGGCGAAGTGGATCATCCGAAAAAAAAATGCGGATGGATTTAGTCAAATATAAGTATAAACTAGTCTTTAATCGAAGGATTTTAAAAAATATTCATTTTTCACAAAATGGCGGACAGTCAAAGTTAATGGTTCGATTTTAACGAAAAAAAACGGCCGTTTTTTGGCTATAAAACGGCCATTTTTTTTTCGAAAAAAAAAATCGAACGATTAAAGACTACATTTTTGTGTATTAAATAAGCCTGCAAAATTTCAAGAAGATCGGTTCATTAGTGTTCGAGTAATCTTGGTCACCGACTTCAGAAATGCCATTTTGAGAAAAACGCGTTTAAAGTTTCAATTTCAGTTCTTCAATTCGCGGATTCTTGTCTTTCAACGCTGATATCTCAGTCAATTTTGTTCGGATCGACTTGAAATTTTCAGGACATATTCTCGGATACTTATACTTCAAAAAAATGCAATAAAAAAAATCGATTTTTTCAAAATCGCAAGTGGGGGTAACCCCTTAATAAATACACTTCCGAATTACATTAAATTTTTTGAATGTATTTATGTAACCCAAACAAACGGTACAGCGATGATTACCAATATTTCACATTGCTCTCCCGTGATTTTACTTCGCTCGCACAGCTCCCGCGACGAGACGGCGAATTCAGCAAATCCGACTTGCACGTGCCCCATTTTTCACAAGCGAAATAAAACGCGGAAGCACTTTGGAAGTATATTTCCCGTGCCAAAAAGAAGAAAAAAAAAAAAAACCTCACGCAACTTTTTTTCGCAGCTGGTTTCCATTCGTCGATGTGGCTGCATGGAGCGAATATTTTACATGGAAGTGGGTAGATCGGCGATAACCGGCGGTGGCGACTTGTGGATGGAGGCGGAGGACAACAACATAGCGTCCAACATGCACTCGGCGATCCTGAGCGCGATGAGCAGCGGCAGCAGTTCGAACAACGTCGTAATCGGACCCAACTCTAGCAAGGACGACGTAGGTCCCCGTCAGCGAGGTCGAAGTTCCTCGGCGAACGAGGCCAGCAAGCCGATTTCCGTTCTCCAACGGAGGCACACGGGCGCCAAGCTTTACGGTATTTCGCCGCTCGGTAAGTTGAAAAACGAATTTCCACGTCGCGACTCGAGGAAATCGTCCTCTACCGGTAAGCCTGTCTTTTTTTTCCCCCCATTGTTCAAGTCCTCTCCACGTGTGCCCGCCTGTCACTGCCAGTCCTCTTATTTCGTCCGCAATCACGTTTGAAGGAGTACCCACGTTGATTCGAACCTTCCTCCAAGGAAAACAAAAACAACCGAAAACAAACGTCAAAGTTATCGCGAAAATCTCGCGAAAGAGACGCATATCTCGACAGAGTTTCCTTTCCTCCGAGATGTTGACGTGCAATTGTTGGTTTCTTGCTTTGTTTTTCTTTTTCTTTTGCGAGCCCGGTTAAAATTTCGCTCGTTCGTAATGAGCGGGACTTTCGTCATCACTGAGTCACGCTGATACACGTTACAGTGCAGAGCTAGCTTTTCCGTTGTTTACATCGGCATCTAGTACGGTTCGATGTGAAAGAATAATAATAACATCGAGCCAAGCGCGTCAGTGATTCATGGTAGAAAAACGCTCGAAGCAGCGAGATTGCGACTCGTGACGCAACGAAATTTCCATCGAATTCGTTATATTTCACGAAGCAAACAACGAGTCAAACACAGCTGCTAATCACTACCACGATTAGATACCGCTCTTACAAGCTACCTTGTACCCCCCCCCCTCCCATATCGTGATTTTGTTTTTACGTTGTTTTTCCTTTCTTTTGATTTCTTCACGATATTATTTTTCTGTTCGTCGTTCAGTAAGTTTTATTCGTATATCCGTACCGTTTTGCGTTTGTACGCGATCGAGAAGAACATTTTCGCGGTATTACGAATGTAGGGAGTATTACAAAACACGTGGGTTGCGGGCTTTACAGAGGAACAGAGGAACACCAAGGAACAGATGGATCCGTTGCGGGAGCAAAACGTCACTACATCCGCCCCCTCACAGTGTAGCCAATCACAGAGTACCTCCTCCTCCAATACACTTACGGGTCTGTTCTCTGTCACGACAGTCTTGTTATGCTTCCTGTATTATTATGTGTAACGGCATTCTGTACTTCTTCTCTTTCTCTCTCTCGCGCGCTCCTTCTCTCCAATGAACCAAAATATCAAAGATCCTAGCTTTCGATATCTTTTCGGGAACACGAATCATCAATGCGCCGCCTGGTGGCGGTAAGCTCCGACAATATTCTCATTCGCATCCCGCCGGGCTTGTAAATCGTACCAAAAATATGGGTGACGGACGTTGACGGTTTTCAGCGAAGGTGTACGAATTGAAAAACGGACCTCGCTTCGCTGCTATTCCGATTTCTAATGATATACGTGGAAATATAGCTTGTGTGCTTTTTTCGCCCCAAGTCGACGTGGCTTTTGTGTGTCCGTTGCAGTTGGATGTCAAGTTCTTGCCGTATATCGTAATTTCGCTGATTTAGATATGCACGTGATGTCCGTCGAGGGGTCGAAATGTTTTGGTAATTCATCGGTAATTCATCTAGCCCCCCCCCCCCCACCTCCTCTCCCTGTTCGCGATTCATTCTCAAATGCTACGTCACTGTTCTATCTCACTCTTTTTTTTAACGCTTCAACATTCTCCCAACGTTTCATCGAATCACCTTCGTGCATATCACGTTGATTCGATCTACGGGGCTTACGTACAGATCTGGAAACTACATCGATTCCGCACCGCAGGGTAGGTCTATCATTGAGGAAGATTGATTATTTCCCCAAAGTTGCCGCAATGCGGCGCCGCGGTCTAATCTCCAACTGCAGACGCCGATCTACATAACCTCGAAAACGGGAGACGAATGTTGCACGGGCGGTCATGTGTCACACGCTCCGACCCAAGGAGACTAGAGCAAAGGATTCCAAACTCCCTATTCTAGCCTGTATGTACGAAGTTCTTTCAAGCGGTCGCAGAAGTTTAGTGCTCAGTTCCGCCGCAGGCGTCGCTAGTGTCCTTGGGACAACGATAATATGGAACAGTCATGGTGCGTTCTCTCTCGCACACCCGAGCGATAATACACCCAAGTGGGGATTCCTTCCTTTATATATTTTTTTTATTGGTTCGTTTCAGTTGTACAGGGTCTTTTTTTCCCTTTTTACGAGCCCCACCAATCCGCCTTCATTTCGTTCTTACCTCCCCCCATTCCACATATCCCCCCACACCCTTTCCCCATTTCACAACCCTCACCTTGCCACCTGCCCCCCCCCCCCCCCCCCCACCTTGCGGCCGCAGCCGACTTCCCCTTCTGTATCGTGTATTCACCATGGCATACCTGCCACGGGTATAGGGAAACTGCGGAAAACCTATACCGATACAGCCGGTCACAAGCTCGCTTTCCCAGTCACGGAACTAGTCGTCTTTCGCCGAAAAATGTCGAATAAAAACATTTCACGACGAAAGTACGCGACTGGGTTTCGAACCCGCGGCCTCCGGTCCGCTGGCCAGCACGCTAACCACTAGACCAACGCACCGGTTTGATTCCTTCCTTTATAATATGTAATAATATTGGGTACATATATATAATAAATAAGATATAAATAATATTAATAAGCACATATTAATGAAACAACTCGTGTTGTTTTATTCACATGGGCTTATTATATAATAAGCACATCAGGTACACGGAGCGAATTTTTAAGTATTTTTTACGGTGAAATCTCCGTAAAAATTACATTAAAAATTTGAAACTGGTGACAAATGTGCACATAGTCAAAAATTGACACTAGCTTTTAATATTTTGCTTTCATTCATGTAAAAATTTAAGCAAGTAGCATAATTTTTTACATTTCTTTCAGTAAAAATTCTGACACATTCTCATGCAGAATTTTAACAATGGGCTGCCTCAAAAATTCCAAGTTTCTACAGTAAAAATAACCTGGACAAACTTGAAATTTCTAAAATCCCTAGCGAAAAATTAATTCCCTATGATTAAATAAATACTCTATATACTGTATTTCTGAACATTTGTGTTCTTGATTGCTACTTATTTTAGCATATCATCTTTCCGTACCATTGTAGACGTCCTTTATCGAAGTTTCTTTTCACGTTTCTTTGTTTTCTTGCGTAGAACTGCGTAGAACACGTTAGACTGCACGAGACCACGAGGCTTTCTTGGCCCATGCTTCGTACTATAATGCGCATGCGCGGTACCGCTGTTGCTAAGCAACGCGGGTCGGCGTCGTTCGTGCTCGTCATACTGCGTCATACACAAGCGCACTCTCACAGCTTGCGTTCACGTATACGCACGCTCGCACACAGAGCTCACGCGTACGGTCAGGCGACCTAGCCCTAACTGATTTTACTATAAAGAACGTAAAATTTCGGTGGACGCACGGAAAATTTCGGCTTCCTTTTTTAAATTTTTATGGAAAACACGCAAATTTCTCAATGTTCCACTGAAAATTTTCATTTATATTAGCACTTTTTTAACTTATTGTCGTAATCTTTACGTTTCATGAAATTTTACTATTAATTTCAGTAAAAATTCTGGAAAATATTTTAAATTTCTGTTACGTAAAAGTAAATTTTGATTAATTTCCATGAAAATTTATAATTTATTTCCAGTAAATTTTGAAATACTCCCCGCTCCTTCTTTGCCGTTGCCGCCGCAAATAAATAATTAAATTCGCTGAAAAAGAATTCGCTCGCGAATGTTTTATATAGCTGCTGTGCTGGTGTACACGACAGATATATTTGTGTTTGACAGGCGCAAACAATTTTGCCGCCATAACACGGTCGGTTTCACCTTGTGCAGTTTTGTATAACTATATATTATCGTTTCCCAAGAACACTAGCGACGCCTGCGGCGGAACTGAGAACTACACCTCTGCGGCCGATCGAAAGAACTGTTTGAGTAGGGAGTGTCGACTCTTTCTCTCTAGTCTCCGTGCTCCGACCGCTTCGTAATTTCTAACCGCAATTTTGACCAAACGTAGCAACGAATTGCGGCGAAATTTATCGCGTACGCGCGATTACGTTGCTGCAGGAGCCTGACGGTCGACATTCGGACAAATTTTGGAAAATATATTACAGATTGTAGGTACCGCAGGATGCATTGTGAATGACTGACCGACGCACCGAATTCATGCATATTTCACGATCTTTGGGCTCTCGATGATAAGAAAAACACATTTCGAGCTTTGTACCTTAATGGGTTTCGCGGAAAGATGACGGAAAAAATTGGAGTTCCGCGTTTTCAATGTAAAACTAGCATAACTGTACGAACGAAGCTCAAAATGTTGTCGAACATTTAGAAATCTGTGCATGAGTTTAGTAGCACGTTGCTGCGACATCTGGCGGTAGTTCGCAGCGGCTCGTAGCCTAAAGCTACGACTTCTGCAATACCGTCGTGACCGCGTCGCCATTCGCAGCGTGTGAGACATGGCCTCAAGGGCACAAAGTCAACCTAACCTCACAAATTTTCCGACTAAGTTTTCCCATGGATGGACTTCTTTTGAGCATAGACATCAGGCTCTCAACAATTTCCTGACGCAGACGGTTTTCCTTTGCCTCAAGCATTGCTCATTTTTGCCAAATCTCTGTTGAAAAATATTAACAATCTCTCTGGCACTCATGTGTCACGCGGTACACTTTCTACTTCGCCTTAAGGCGGTATACACGCTTATAACGATGAAAAAAATCCATTTCTATTTTCCCTTCAAACGGTAGAACTGTACATGTAGAATACGGTTGCAGGCGGAAATCGAAATAATTATTTTCAGATCATAACGGATTCTTCTCTTTCAACGCTCATATCTCAGTCAATTTTGTTCGGATCGACTTGAAATTTTCAGGACATATTCTCAGATAATTGTACTGCAAAAAAATGCAAAAAAAATCGACTTTTTCAAAATCGCTAGTGGGGGTAACCCCTTGAGCCTCCCGTGCAGGGCTACTTCGAAACTTGACATCTCCGGAGTCAGAATATTAACCGGTCTGCATAAGTTTGACGTCCGAAAAATACATCGATCTAAAATATCTTTCCTCTGATGAAAGTACTGTAAAGTTAAGACTCTAGACTATAAAAGTGCAATGAAAAATCGCATTTTTTTTATTTGCAAGCTTATACAGGCCTCTCAATTAAACTTAGGTTTGTCTTTAGTCTTGTGCGTTTACGAGAAGGGCGTCACAATCGTATAAGCCTTTCCATAGATGTTGAGCAGCCACAGTATTTTCGTAATTGGCTGAATTCAGTATACTCAAGGTTTTTCCATTTCTCCGTGAATCCTCGTTCAGAATGGAAAAAAGGTTCCGCAAGTTTCGGTTTATAAAACAATGGAATCAGATGCCCGTAAAAGTAATTTCTCATTTAACGATAACTAAAAACTCTTCGCGTTTGATCCAATTTGAAAGATATTCGTACAAGCCTGCTTCATCACGAAAAAGTAGAGTCAGTTTGAAAACCTGCGAGACTCCATATTCTTACATTCCGTTGGAATATGAAGGCTGAACGGGAACTGCTAAGGGAACCTCGTGTTGTGCAAAGCTCATTTTGTTTTGTCAACGAGATTGTACGATGGCGATATTCGAGAGAGAGCGCTTAGAAGGTAGGACGAGCTACATGGATAGCCTGGTGAATGGTTTGCAGCTGTTGCCGGAACCGGAAACTTCGGGGCTAACGCGGTTGGCAGCGACAGCGCCATCGTCGGCAGCAACAGCAGCAGTAGCGCCACTGCGAAACGGCGCCGTCATTCGCTCGCGAGTCATCCCCATTCCACGAACAATTCCCAATCCGCATATCCAACCACAATATCAATGACAACAAGTACAACAACATCAACAACAGCATCAACAACTCCAAACACGGCAACAACAGCGACAAAATCGCATCAGAGAACTCTGTCGCTGCCGTTAGCTGCCGTTGTAGTCAATCAAACGCAATCATCCAAAAGATCCGTTTTACGCTGTATGTATTTCAGTTGGAATGATTCGTTTATTTGGCCAAACAAACAAAAAGAACTTATTCACTTGTTTACTGGACGAACGTTTCATCCAGTTTGTTTTTTTCAATTCTTCCTCTTCTTATTTATTTTCAACTTTGTCGAGATTGGATTAAACACTAAATCGTTGAACGCACGCGATGAGAGCCCGGGGAGGACACATTTCTAACCACACGAAAAACCACGCTTGGCGATGAGCATACACATACACAAACACACACGCACACGCATACGGGAGACGGAGAGAGAGAGAGAGAGAGAGAGATATATCGATATCAAGAAAGACGCGACCTTACAATAGACGACACGAAGCTTCCGTTTTTCTCTCTATCTCTTCGTCGGTGTTGCCGCTGCTTTATTCATTTTTTTCATCTTTTTTTTTGCGCCGCGACCATGTCGCGCTGGGTTTGGTGAGAGGAATGCACGAAATGTCGCTCACAAAGAAAAGAATTCGCTTGCTTGTGGGTTTTTTCCACGTAAAGTTTCGTTTCTCGCATGACGTGTGACTTCCGGGCGTCGGCGTTTGCTTCGTCGCCCGATATCGCGCAATCGTCGCGAGAAAAAGAAAAAAAAAACGTACGGGGCACACAACTGTCGACGAGAGAGGAACGTCGAATGTGCGCCCCGTGTTGTGTTTCTATTGATCTCGGTCGCAGGTTACGGTCCTCGACGCAGGTGATCGTGGCGCGCCGGGCGCCAAGAATTCGTTGATTTCGTTCCTTGCACGTTACGTCGTACATACACGCTTGTACGATTTTCGCGGCTGCTCGTACGGGATTCGGCGCGACAAATGCGAATTCTCGAAGCCATTGGCGCCACGTGGCTTGCCAGAATCGAGGCACGACGCGAACGAGGGGATGATGAGAAAAAAAAACAATTAACCTCGTGAAGAAAACGGAAACTAACCCGCTGCTCGGATGCTGGAACGTTTTTTTTCTTTCAGCCTTCGCAAAATGACTGTGTCGGCGATCTTCCGTTTTACCTCGTGTGTTTCGTTGCTCTTTCCCTATCTCGCTGCCGTTATCTCCAATGTCTGTCCGCGAGGGCGCTTCGTAAGGTTGTTGGTCGAAATGGAACGGCTAGAACGCGCGCAACGGCGCAGCCTTGGAGGTTATGCGCAATAATGTGCGATGCTGCACATAACCTCCAAACTTTCCGTGGCATTCAAATTATCGAAAAAAAAGAAGCTCGCAGTATCGGCAGAACTTCGTTCTGCGACTGAATCTCGGTGTATTTTGCAAAAATACGTAAATTTGACAATTGGAAATTCTTGGACTATTATTCGAATTCAGTCGACGGAGAATGACGCAATGGGAGGTACGAGTTATTTCAAGAGAAACGAGTCAGCCGAACAATTTTCAACGACAACCTTAAACCGCGACTCGTTCTCCTTTCGGCCGGTCGAGACGGGCCAGAGCGATACGATGTTTACAATTTTCTTGTCTGTCCGATCACGCAGGCGCGACGGGACGCGACAGGTGTGACAGTTTACCTTCGAGGGCCCGAACGAGCAGCGAGGGACATCCGACACCCGTCGTTCTTGGTCATCCGCGAAGTGGCCACTTGGCGCCTCACACATCGAGGCCTCACTCCATGTACGGACGAGGACTGTCTTACTCGCCGCCGGTATCGTCGATGCCTATCAGCCCGGCCTCGGTTGCCTGCTCTACCGACTCGGCCGGCTCGTCGCTCTCCATGGACGACGGCACCGACAACATACTCGAGGAGGGAACTACCTCGTCGAGATACGGTCACTCGTTGACTCCCGACGAGCCCGTCATTCTCGAGGAAAATCCCGACGACTATGCCTCCTGGTCGGGAGTTCATTCCCAACACAAATACTCATTGAATTTCAAATCGCACTCTCCCTCCCAGGTGAGCAATTCCCACCGTTGTCTACGGAGCAATGGTAAATGTTCGTCACGCAAAACGGTGGACGAGAACAGCCTTCGCTGATCTAGGGTTGTGGAATTATCGTGAGCGTTCAGCACCGATTTTACTCGAATGAGAATGATAAATGTTTAGAAAAGCGATAGTTTTTTAATTTTTTTAAAATTTTGACAATGTTTCCGTTTCCAGCGACAAAGCTCAACATTTTCATAGGCGCATAAAGTATTCGTCAAAATCGTACAAAAATTTGAAAATCACAAAGTTGGATTCGTAGTAATGATCGTACCTCCTTAAGGCAGGATTCTACTTTGACACCATGAAAAAAATGCTATTTTCGTGAATTTTTTTCTGAGAATACTATTAAAGATATCGATATGGGGTTTAAACTGTTCAATAAATACACTCTCTCAAAACATACCAAATTTTCCGAATTTTATCATCATTTGCGATTTGGGACTCAACATCCTTAACTACTATTACTGTGGTATGATTATATGTCTAATGATAATTTGGGGTAAAGTTCCGAAAAGGGGAAACGGAATTTCGATCTGAAAATTTTCACGGACCTTCCTTTTAATGTTTTAAGCGCTTACACCACTGTGAACGTTTAAAATTGATTTTTCGCGATTCTTTTTTGTGTGGAAGGACAAGTAAGAGGATATTGATATTCGATAATAAAGACTAAAAAAAAATATATTCTAAAACTATACAATATGGTGACTCTGAAGACATTCTCGCGAGGCATGTTGAATTTGAGACGCTCTGCGGCACGCAGTGTCTCAAATTCACTTTGGGAAATCAAAAACACTTTGGCAAAAACGCAAATTTGAATTTAGAAAAGAAAACTTCAAATTATATTAATTACATGAGTATAGCTGGTGAAATACGTGGGGAATTTTGAAAATATGATTTTTCGTGTAATTGGCAAGCATTTAAGGCAGGATTCTACTTTGAAACCATGAAAAAAAACGCTATTTTCGTGAATTTTTTCTGAGAATACTATTAAAGATATCGATATGGGGTTTAAACTGTTCAATAAATACACTCTTTAAGTACATAAAAAAAAAATTTTTAATGTATTTTATTCATTTTTTGTACACGTAAAATATGTTTAAAGCCAACGCCTCGAAAAGCAGGTACCGTTGCCGTGGTCGTGAAATCTTCCCGACGGATGGTCTGAAACAAAAAAATCAAATAGTTTCATGTTCAGTATGTCTTCAGGAACCGACCTAACTAGAATATTTTATATACGTGCAAAATTAACAAAACGGCGGCTAAAATACGAAAAAAATGCGTTTTTTTTGGGTCTTTTTTTGCAATAAAAAAATAGTTCTAATCAAAATTTTAAGTTGATTGTAGTTAGGTCGGTTGGTACACACATATAGAATATGTGTTCCAAATTTCATAAGGATCGGTTCAGTACTTTTTGAGTTATCGCGACCACGGTACTTGAAAATGTCGTTTCGAGAAAAACGCGTTTAAAGTTTTGGTGAGTGATAAATCGTAGAAAAAATTATCTTACCCTCAATCAGCGATGCCTGGGCCATATAATATGCCTTCGACGTGTTCCAGGTGGGTGTTTTCATCCAATTTAGCCTTTTCAAAGTTTCAAAGTAGAATCCCGCCTCAAGTTGAACCTTTATCCATTTGGTAATACACATGTGACCTCGTACACACTAGTTATAGGTCTGTAGGAACTAGAATAATATTACGATGAGGATTAAAAAAAAAAACTGAGCAAACCGCGAGTACGGCGTTAGGAATGTGTAAAAAAAATTACTAATTTTTCTTTTTCTTTCATTAATAATATTCGGAAAATGTTTTCGGACATTGAGGATGTTGTGTCCAAAATTGAAAATGGTGATAAAATTTTGAAAATTCGATACGTCATTGTTGCAAAACATTCGAAAGGTTGTGCAAAAATTTCACGACGATTGAAGAATTGAAGAAGCTACGATTTTTAATTAAAGAATCGACAGTTTCGATTGAGGAATTTTCAATTCAATTTTAGGAATATTTCAACCAACTTTTCAGGGAATATAGCTAAAAGGTGATACTATGGAATAATAATATTTTTGGAAAATGCATTTTTTTAACTCACCTAGACGTATATGCCCGTTAAGTGATCGTCACAGTGTAACAAATCAAAGCACTCGTGAAGAACAGAAAACACATTCTCTAAACGTTTATTTCTCTCTTTTTTTTTTTACATTTCGTCAACGGTAGAAAATGTCTTGTAAAAAAAGGAGCCCTCGCGGTGTACACGGTTGTGGCCCTAAATATTGCCTGAAACAAAATTTGTAAAAAGATCGTTAATCAATAATAACCCGCTGTCTTGTTACGGAGGTTTAAAAAAATAAAATTGGCGAAAAAAAAGCTATCGAATTTAGCCTGTTTTTCGAGTTTTTCGTTAAAAAAAAAGGTATGAAGATTATAAAACAAGCTACCGTAGGAAGATAAAGTAAAGAATGTTGTGTCAAAATTTGAGACGGTTAGCTTGGAAACTCTTCGTGGTGCTGAAGTTTGCATCGTTGGAATGCAACGAAAATTTTTCTTGATTTTTCTTTACTCCTCAATTTTTACTATTTCCCAAAAAAAATTTTTCGCAACTTTTGGTTATAATGTTGAAAGATTCCCAGAAAAGTTTCGGCGACTTTCGCAGGCTCGATGTGCTTAAAAAAATACGGGAATTCGAAAGAAATATATTTTCGTTGCATTCCAACGATGCAAACCTCAGTACCGTAAACTCTTCCTAAGAGAGCGTGCACCGTTTTGGAAAACGACATTTCGAGAAATATCGTGGCCCAAAAATTTACCAACACGTTTATAAACGTTTGTTGGATCGTGGGAAAGAAAGAAAAAAATTGATCGTTTGAAAATTTTACTCTATCACGATCCGTTGATAATGGAAAAAAATAATTGCAGCAGAGTTCGTACGTCGAGATGTACAGTCCTTGCGGTTCGAGTCCCGGCCGCGGTGGTACGTCAGCCTACATGCCGATGAGCCCGGCAACCGGCGGTGGTGTACAGCAGCACGCTCATTCGCGCGGCTCGTCCCTCGTCGAGGAAACAACGTTGCCGGAAGGTTACGTGCCGATGGCGCCGGTCGGCGACGACGGTTACGTCGACATGGATCCGTCCAACAGTTCGTCGCATCACAATCACAACGGGCATTTTCCCGACGACATGTCGCAGCACGGTGGCAGCAGTTGTTCCGTAACTTCGGGAACGCCCAGTACGGATCTACGATTTTCGGAATACCATTTGGACAAAGTGACGAGTTATCTGGTGCCCGGCGAGGAAAACTCCGCAAGGCCGACACGCGCCTATTCGGTCGGCTCGAGGCCCGAGCCCGCGAACAGACATCGCAAGAATCGTCTCGACATAGCGCAGCAAGAGTCGAGCAGAGTCCGCGCCTTCTCCGTCGGCAGTCGTTCCAAGAGGCCGGAAATAATCGGCCGCCTGGCGAACGTCATCGCCGCTCGGCTACCATCCGGTGTCTTGGACTCTTCCAACTCTAACAAATCCAACTCGGCACCCTTGTTGTCGAGCTCCTGGGGTCACAATTCCGGCTGTTCCGCCACTGCTTCCGAGAGAATGGAAGATCTCATGGAGCTCGATTTTACGAGACCTAACGTCGCCCAGGAGGCCGTAAACTCGCCACCATCCTCCTCCTGTTCGCACTCGCAATCTTACTCAACTGCCACGGATACGAGTTCCTACGTCGACATGTCGCCCGGACAGCCGCATCCCGCCCCCTCAACTATATCTACCGCTACGACCCTCACTGCCCCTTACGTCGACATGAGCGGCATCAACAAGGTCAGCATTGCTCATGTTTGTTAATTCTGCTCGCACGGAGTTTACGCGTTCGAAAACGGCGCACCGAAATTCCAAGTTAACGCGTTACCCCCACTCGTAGCGCAAAAAAAGGCCTTTTTCATGAATTTTTTTAAAGAAAACTACAAAACTTTTTCAATCGATCGATATACCATCTCAAAGAACACATCTTGAAGAACTTTCAGTAATTTTTTCGTTGAAAAATATCACATTGTTTAGTGGCAAATGACCGTCAATGAAATAATGTTTTTATATACCCGGCTTGCTTCATCATCTTGCGTCATCCGAAAAAAAAATGCGGATGGATTTAGTCAAATATAAGTATAAACTACACGTAGAGAATTTTTGAGTATTTTTTACGGTGAAATCTCCGTAAAAATTACATAAAAAATTTGAAACCGGTGACAAATGTGCACATAGTCAAAAATTGACACTTGCTTTTAATATTTTGCTTTCATTCATGTAAAAATTTAAGCAAGTAGCATAATTTTTTACATTTCTTTCAGTAAAAATTCTGACGCATTCTCATGTAGAATTTTAACAATGGGCTGCCTCAAAAATTCCAAGTTTCTACAGTAAAAATAACCTGGACAAACTTGAAATTTCTAAAATCCCTAGCGAAAAATTAATTCCCTATGATTAAATAAATACTCTATATACTGTATTTCTGAACATTTGTGTTCTTGATTGGTACTTATTTTAGCGTATCATCTTTCCGTACCATTGTAGACGTCCTTTATCGAAGTTTCTTTTCACGTTTCTTTGTTTTCTTGCGTAGAACTGCGTAGAACACGTTAGACTGCACGAGACCACGAGGCTTTCTTGGCCCATGCTTCGTACTATAATGCGCATGCGCGGTACCGCTGTTGCTAAGCAACGCGGGTCGGCGTCGTTCGTGCTCGTCATACTGCGTCATACACAAGCGCACTCTACAGCTTGCGTTCACGTATACGCACGCTCGCACACAGAGCTCACGCGTACGGTCAGGCGACCTAGCCCTAACTGATTTTACTATAAAGAACGTAAAATTTCGGTGGACGCACGGAAAATTTCGGCTTCCTTTTTTAAATTTTTATGGAAAACACGCAAATTTCTCAATGTTCCACTGAAAATTTTCATTTATATTAGCACTTTTTTAACTTATTGTCGTAATCTTTACGTTTCATGAAATTTTACTATTAATTTCAGTGAAAATTCTGGAAAATATTTTAAATTTCTGTTACGCAAAAGTAAATTTTGATTCATTTCCATGAAAATTTATAATTTATTTCCTAAAAACCTGAAGAATTGCACATTTGTCACCGAGTTACTGTGATTTCGCAGTAAAAATTACTTAAAAATTCTGTCCGTGCACTAAGTGGCCAAAATTGAACCACTAATAATTCCATTATCTATGTGTCTCTTCTGTTTCACGCAAAATCGCAGATTAACCGTAACAACAATAACAACAGCAGCAACCACAACAACAACAACAACAACAACATCAACAATAACAACAACAACAACAATAAGAGCACTGCCAATCACAACCATGATCAAGCGACGACGTCGGTATCGTTGATCGCTCACAAACCGGTTATAAAGACACTCAAACCGGTCGAGGAGACCGAGGGTGCCTATATGAGGATGGAACGCTCGATCGAGGACTGGTCCAGAGCGGGTACCAGCCCCAAACAGGCACCGTCACCCATGCAGGACGATTACATGCAGATGAATGGACCTCCAGGTCAATATTATTGTGTTTAGATAAAAAATACAATCAGCTATGTTCACCGTAACCGAATTTGGCAATCGGTTATTCCCTGCGCTGGGTTCTCAGCGTACACGAACGGTCAAAATGAGAAGAGCGGAAAGAAAAGTTCTATTTCAAGGGGCTAGAATATCGCGACTGCCTGAAAAAGTATCCAGTTTTGCGATTTGGTTTTTAAAGAAGTTAAGCATCCTATAAATGTTCCATTTTGCATTAATATATTATATACACGTAGAAAAACGATTATAATCATTTGAAAATCATCGTCAATATCGACGTAAGAGGGCGCAGCGCTGCCGCTCAATTTTTTTTCCGGACGTTCCGCTCAACTCGTTTTTGGATTGTCTGTTATTGAAAAATATTCACCGAGTGTCGAAATCGTTAGAAAAATTTCTGACGTTTTTTCTCGTTGATTACCATTTTTGAACATTTTTCCATTCAAATAGCTGTATCTTTGGCAGGATTTGACGTATTTACATTCGTAAAAAACGAAAGTGTGCGTCTTTTCATGGCCTTCCAGAAAAAAATTAATTTACATTTTATTGAGCAAGTCGAACGTCCGTTTCGAGGCAAAATATGCAAAGATATTTTTTTTCTCTAGGAAAGACACTAGTTATTTTATTTTTAAAAATTTTCCCGAATTGCGAATACGAAAAACGGATTTTTGGTATTTTTTATATTATGGGATTCCTAAACACCGTGAAGTAACGGCCATTTTTTTAAATACTTTTAAAATTAATATTCGATTGAAGAGTGTGGAGCACTCGCTGTGTGCCTACCAGGTAAAATATGTATTTAAAAAACCTGGTAAACATACAACGAGTGCTCCACACTTCAATCGAATATCGGTTAAAAAAAAAAAAAAAATTTACATAGCTGTTACTTCGCGGTGTTTAGGAATCCCATAATATAAAAAAACCAACAAACCGTTTTTCGTATTCACAATTTGGAGAAATTTAAAAAAATAAAATAACGAGTGTCTTTCCCTGAGAAAAAAAATTATTTTTGCATGTTTTGCCCTGAAACGGACGTTCGACTTGCTTAAGGAAGCTTTCCAGTGTGACAGCCCGAAAAATCGCTGTTTTTCGCGATTTTTTTTTTTTAAAGAAAAAATAATCTAATCGGTCTGGTTTTTTTTGTATATTAATTGGGTATTGAAGAATACAAAACAATTTTTTAAAGATCGATTTATTTATTAATTAATATCTATAAAAATGATGAAACAATTGTTGCAGAAAATGCACTTGGATGTGGTGTCCACGTTGGGGGTCACAATTTTGATCTGAAACAAAAAACACAAAAAGATTATTGATCGGTATATAATTGGCTTTCGTGCTATGGAGGCTTTTTTTCTTTTTTTCTTTTTGCAAAAATGGCGCCGGTTTGAACAAAAAGTATCGATTTTAGCATTTTTTTTGGCAGTTTTTTTTACAAAAAAATAGGAAGATGTCAAAAAAAAAAAAAGCTTCCATAGCACGATAAACAATGACGTTAAGAATATTGTGTAAAAAATTCAACTCGATAGCTTTAAAACTCTGCCCTCCAAGTTGGACACCGTTTTGAAAAATGCTGTTTCGAGAAAAACGCGTTCAAAGTTTCGCTGTAGCTGTAGCGCTCCGTTGCCTTCTTCCAAGAAATGCTGTACAGTAACCGAAATAATCTGAATTTCGGCATGAAAATTTCAGGGAATATTCGGAAGAGTGTATACTATTCGATAAAGCAAAAAAAAAAAAATCGATTTTTTGAAAATTTCACACTGGAAAGCTCCCTTAATAAAATCTAAATGAATTTTTTTTCGAAGGCGTCGTAGCCGAAGGTCAGCAACGAAACGTTGCAGTATTTTTTTCCACGTTATTCGCACAAAATCCAAAGATTTCAAAGTTTCTTTCGAACGGCGAGTGACTGAGATAATTCCAGATCGAGACAACGGACAATCACGTGCAACGTGTATCGAAGTAAAAGCAATCGGCGAGTGGGCCCATTTCGTAAATAGGTAGCGAAGGTGCGAGTGTACGAGAAGGCGAGATTCTTCACGTGTAATAAGATTTCTTTGTCGTCGCGTGATCCAGGCGGAACGAGAACAGCACCGGTCGACCTACCACAGCCGCGACGTCCTCCCGAAGGTTACGTCGAGATGTCGTTCAAGTCGCGGCCGAGTCTCGAGCAGGACTACATGAACATGAGCATTGGAAGCGGCGGCTCGACCGGCTCGGGTTCAACGAGTTCGAGTCGCAACAGAACGCGAAGGCAACGTCCAACGAGCCGCACCGACAAGTCCCAACGATCCAAACCGATTGCCATACAAACGTCGAGCAAAACGAAGATACCGAGTTTTTTGCCGCTCAACGGTAGCCCGACGTCGGAGAGTCTAGTCGGTACACCAATGTCGCCGCCGCGCGCCACGCCGACCGGCTCCAGCGCGACGATATTTCCATTCTCGTTGAACAGCCCCCAATCGCCGATAAAGCCTTTCAACGGCGCGCCGATCGGCCACGAGGAGAACGGCCAAATTCGGGGCCCGACGACGATAACGGCTAGCGCTACGGCAGCCCCGCCGATCGCCGGCGATTACGCCTCGATGGCGCTCGGCACCGCGTCGACGTCGGCGTCAGCCTCGTCGAAACTCCGCGACGAAACTCCGAAAAGTCTCGCAACATCGTCAAACGCGCCGCACGAAGTAACGCCGCGGAGTCCGCTGACGAAGAGGCTCGCCGAATTGTGCCTAGCGCGAACGAAATCGACCCGTAGTTCGAGCAACTCCGCCACGAGCGCGACCGTCGCAACGAACGAGGAAGCTCCGATCGGGGACAAGCCCACGACGAATACGGTCGAAAATTTCATCGCGGGTTTCCGTTTGCCGATACAATCGGCCGATCCGCCGTTGCAGAGCCCCGCCTCGCAGCGACGGATCGTCGGTGACGTCGCGTCATCCAAAATGAAAAATTCGAGGGCCAATTGCAAGGATAAGGACGAGAGTCACGTTCCGTCCATCTCGGCACTCGCGACGAAGCCAATCGTCGATAATTGCGAGGCCGGGACAGCGGGACAGGAAACGCCAACGAGTCCGTTGACCAAGAGACTCTGCGATCTCGGTGTCGTCAAGACTAAATTCGTTCAAGTCTCGCCGAACACGAGCCCGACACCTTCGGCTGGCTTCAAGATAACGCAAGGACCCAAGGCCCTCACCGGTGGCGCCACAGCGGCGACGAGCGCGACGACGACGGCGACGGGAACGGACGACGGGAGCGGCGGCACGACGCCTACGGCCACACCGACGCCAACCGCCACACCGAGTCCCCTCGATTCCGAGGGCTACGAGAAACTTCAACCCGGCGCTACGATTCTCCATTACGCTAGTCTCGATCTCCCCGAGGTCGTTGGCCCACCACCGCCAGTTTCACCCACACCCGCTATCGAGGCCTTCAGCTATGCCGAAATTGATTTCGCCAAACTCAAGCAGAACTAGAATTGCCCGAATGGATTTACCCAATACCACCAACGCGAATGGAAAGCGGAGAAAGAACAAGATACGGAAACGACGCTGAAATATCTTTGCCGTTCGTGTAAATAGAGACGGTTTTGTTCCGTAATTTAGAAAAAGAGAGAAAACAAAAACCGTCGTGTTCTTTTTGAGATGCGTCGAAGGGCTATCGGGTAAAAAAAAGACTTTAGCGGCGATCGCGAACGGACGGCCCGATTTGCCCGCGCGTATTGTAAATAGTCCATCGAAAAGGAAAAAAGAAAACAAACACAATTGCCTCGTTGTCTCTTGTTACAGGGTCGTTTTCGCATTTCATGTTTTTGAATCTTCTCGTCGCTCGAACGGCAACGGGGGACTTTCCGTGGCTGGAGATCGGCTGGAAAGCGCGACTCGTTCGACGAGCCTGCCTCCAAGACTACGAGAAATTCAACCCCGACTGCCACGTTCAGTTCGAAATTGTGCCGCTTTTTCTTTCCTATTCGCAATTGCATGAAGAATGACGAGGGTGAGGGGAGAACGAGAAACGGCGCGAGAGAGGAAACGGAGTCTAGATCACTTGTCAGTGAAAATCACTACTATACATACTATACATATGAAGCATATAGCCCTAAGTTATTATAGTTTAAACCCACGAATAAATATATATAGATGTATATATGTGTGCGCGCGCGTGTGTGTGTGTGCGTGCGTGTCCGAACGCGTGTTTGCGTGTGTGTGATATATATATATATACACACAATGAAAATAACAATATTAACAGTGAATAAACAGATAGTTAAATGATCGTTGCGTTCGGCATTTTTTTTCTTCAATCGTTCACAATCTCTGAGGTATTCGCGGAGGGCGGTACGTTGTGGGGTTGGGTTACTGTGACGACCCGAAAATCAGGGTTACTTGGAAAAATTAGCTTTGGAGGAATATGACGTTAAAAATCTTTTAGACTTTTATTTGTACGTACGACAAATTTCGTGATAATTGTTCTAAGGGTAGAACGAGCGTGCTCTTGATTTCTATAGATTTTGGTCAAACTTTAACCAGACATTGTTCATATCATTATGCACGTTTGAGTGAAATTTCAGAACAGTCGACTATTCAGATTGGGAGATAACAGGTTTTAAAATTGCAACTTTCAACACTGCAGGGTCTGCATTGACCGGAAGCCAGGTCACATAATTCGTCGTACCGTTCTATTGTGTTTATACATTTTGAAGAAAAATTATCTTTGCATAGCAAACTAGTTAATGAAATGTACTTATCCTCCATAGTTAAGGGGTTACCCCCACTTGTGATTTTGAAAAAATCGATTTTTTTGATTGCATTTTTTTGAAGTATAAGTATCTGAGAATATGTGCTGAAAATTTCAAGTCGATCCGAACAAAATTGACTGAGATATGAACGTTGAAAGAGAAGGATCTGTGAATTGAAGAACTGAAGTTGAAACTTTAAACGCGTTTTTCTCAAAATGGCATTTCTGAAGTCGGTGACCAAGATTACTCGAACACCAATGAACCGATCTTCTTGAAATTTTGCAGGCTTATTTAAGGGAGCTTTCCAGTGTGAAATTTTCAAAAAATCGATTTTTTTTTTTTTGCTTTATCGAATAGTATACACTCTTCCGAATATTCCCTGAAATTTTCATGCCGAAATTCAGATTATTTCGGTTACTGCACAGCATTTCTTGGAAGAAGGCAACGGAGCGCTACAGCTACAGCGAAACTTTGAACGCGTTTTTCTCGAAACAGCATTTTTCAAAACGGTGTCCAACTTGGAGGGCAGAGTTTTAAAGCTATCGAGTTGAATTTTTTACACAATATTCTTAACGTCATTGTTTATCGTGCTATGGAAGCTTTTTTTTTTTTTGACATCTTCCTATTTTTTTGTAAAAAAAACTGCCAAAAAAAATGCTAAATTCGATACTTTTTGTTCAAACCGGCGCCATTTTTGCAAAAAAAAAAAAAAAAAGCCTCCATAGCACGAAAGCCAATTATATACCGATCAATAATCTTTTTGTGTTTTTTGTTTCAGATCAAAATTGTGACCCCCAACGTGGACACCACATCCAAGTGCATTTTCTGCAACAATTGTTTCATCATTTTTATAGATATTAATTAATAAATAAATCGATCTTTAAAAAATTGTTTTGTATTCTTCAATACCCAATTAATATACAAAAAAAAAACCAGACCGATTAGATTATTTTTTCTTTAAAAAAAAAAAATCGCGAAAAACAGCGATTTTTCGGGCTGTCACACTGGAAAGCTTCCTTAATACATAAAAATGTAGTCTTTAATCGTTCGATTTTTTTTTTTCGAAAAAAATGGCCGTTTTATAGCCAAAAAACGGCCGTTTTTTTTCGTTAAAATCGAACCATTAACTTTGACAGTCCGCCATTTAGTGAAAAATGAATATTTTTTAAAATCCTTCGATTAAAGACTAGTTTATACTTATATTTGACTAAATCCATCCGCATTTTTTTTTTCAGATGATCCACTTCGCCGCAATGTTGGTCACCGCAAACCGTGTATATAAAAACATTATTTCATTGACGGCCATTTGCCACTAAACAATGTGATATTTTTCAATAAAAAAATTACTGAAAGTTCTTCAATATGTGTTCTTTAAGATGGTATATTGATCGATTAAAAAAGTTTTGTAGTTTTCTTTAAAAAAATTCATGAAAAAGGCCTTTTTTTTGCGCTACAAGTGGGGGTAACGCCTTAAAGGGCCTTCTACAACTGCTGAATTGTAAAAGTTGCCTCCGCACCTACAAATTCTGGATGGGTACCATAATCTAGCGCCCATGTGACTAACAAAACTTTGGGGACTCTATCCCTCCAAAACGGGATGCTTTTTTAGTGTTCATCCCGCAGTTTTCTACAATAGAAGGTTCCTTTTCAGTGTGAAACTTCTCGCCCATGACATACAGATGACATACACTAAAAAGCACGCCTTAAGATCTGAGATTATTGGTTTCATTTACATTTTCTACAATGTTCTTCCCACAATTTACTTTTATCAAACGTGTGTCGCAACGGGCCCTTGTCGAATTCCTCCCTCCCATCCCATGCACATTTAAATAAAAGAAAAAAACTTTGCGGGACAGGAGATGAGACGAGAGAATAACAAAAAAAAAAGAAAAGAGATTTAGTTAGCACAGACTATCGTAAGAGTTCGTTTTCAAATCATAAGAGTACAATTTTAAATCATAGGAGTGCATTTTCAAGGGATGAGAGTACATTTTTAAATCGTAAGAGTGCATTTTCAAATCATAAGAGTTAACAACAAAATAATAGCAAATTTGGAAAGCCAGTCCTGCAAAGGTTGTTTAGGGAAAAAATCAAAGATATAACCTCGAAATATAGAGTCAATTGTATGCAGTCAAGGTTTTTTGTTTACTCGTAAAATTTATCATTTTTAAATTTATTGAAAAAAAATGATTTTCAGAACATTTATAGTATTTCTTCCATCAGAGCTTGTTGCGCTGTTTTTCAGGAAAAACCGTTCTTCATTTTGCTTTCTCCTCTATACATTTTTATAAATGAGCACTTTTAAAATTGACATTTGCAGGATTCTTTAGTCACGTAGGTGCCAATCTCGACTTGAACGGTGCGGGGGAAACTTTTACACGCTTATTCCCCTAGGCTCTTTTCCAAGGCTGCATGCATGAAACGCTCGTTCAACGGCCCAACTTTAAGTTAAGTGTACCTTTCTACGAATACGCAAACAATTGATGATCCTCAAAGCATATTTGAAAAATTACAAAAAATTTATAGAGAAGGCGGAGATTTAAAAAACATTCATATGTATGTGAAATAACTATTAAGCTCGTTTCAAGATACACCTATTGATTTTATTATTTGTTAAATAGATGTTCTTAAAAGACACGACCTTACCATATTATCTTCAACTAAAATTGATGTTAACATTTTTAATACGGTTTATTATTATTGAAATGTTGTCGGTCGACGAAGTTCTTGAATTGTCACCAAATTGAGCTGTTTTCTACAAGTGCATCTAGAAACCATTTTTGATCGGGAAATAGCTTAGAAACCTTAAAATTTATTGAATTTATTTTTATGAGAAGTTATTGCGACACCTTAAGATTATGATAGGAAAGCTTTAGAACGAAACCTACGCTTGACGTCAGCATGTACTGTAATTTGGCGTAACGACGCCGATAGGCTACTACTCCAGTAAAGTTATTGCTTTGGTAATTAAGGGGGGAAATCACAGTAAAATTTTCAATTTTTCGAAAAAAAAAAATTTCGCTTCAAAGGTGCTTTAGGGTCTTAAAAATAATATACCAAATGATGGAATACGGCAAAAGTGTCCGAGTGCCCAAATTTCTTGCGTTGAATACAACGCTTTTTCACGACGCTTCACTTTCGTGCATACATGTATAACATAAATAGTGATAAAAAACAGTGATATCTGTAAATCATTGTCATTATGAGTGACACATCGTCGAGTCGTGTTAGAAAAGGGACGAAAAAGGATACTGCGTACGAAAATCGACTGTACGGTGCAGGCATTGCAGATTAGAGGTATATTAAATTTTCATATGGTTTCTCAGTACTTAAAACTTTAAACGCGTTTTTCTCGAAACCACTTTTTTTGAGCTCGCCGAAGACATAACTCGAGCAAATCTTTACCGATCGACTTGAAATTTTGACAGTAGCTTCGAAACATCTTTCTCCACGGAGCTACGTAGGATTTTTTATTTTATATGGCTTAGTTTTTTTTTATCGACGATTTTATGGCGTTTTTTGTTTGTTAAAAATTTAACTTTATTTTCAAACATGCACCATTTTGCGAAAAATCAATATATCGAAAAAATCCTACGTAGCTCGCTAGCTGTTGTTATATGGAAACTAAAAAATTTTGGTTTTTTCTTCCAGGTCAAAAATTATGGAGTCTACGTCTTCGGCCATCGACACGCTTTCAAAAATAGGCGCCTTGGGGCATATGCTGCGCAGCCGCCATTTTTAAATATTTTTTATTGAAAAAATTACATTTTGTACTTTTTTAGTATTGCTATAAAACCTACTTTAAAGATTTTCGATTGATACTTTTATTCAGCCAAAATTAATTCCCGAAAATATGCCTATTTTTTTGTGTGCCACTGTGATTTCCCCCCTTGAGTGTAGTTACTGCCAGCGATGCACATTCTGGAAAAATAAACAGAATACCGAAGAATATCGCGACTAGTCGGTGAGTTTCTGATATCGTCGAGTTTTCATTTATCAAAACTTTTAAAGTAATTTTCACAAAATTGTACTTTTGGAACTGCCACGAGCAGAAGTCACGAAATAAATAATCGTTCTTATTCAAATGTTACACTCATTTTAATAGCAATATTCGTTTGTGCTTGAACCTACAGGAGTTGAAAGATGGTTTAAGAAACGTATTTTTTGTTGCCAAATAACTCAAAAACTCTTTTTTAAATATAAAATCTTTTCTTATGAGCGTGCCATTTTTTCAATTTAATTTTTCAAAACTATTTTGAATTCACGCACACCGTACATATGTTGTTCATAAGAAAGTAGACATTTTGTTTCAGATACATACAGCAAAAGCTAGGTTTACGTCGTTCACGTCTCAGCCTACTCGGATGACAGTGTCATAACTCCGGCATTTTAAATTATTTTGCGAAAAGAAAAATACCTTGTGATATTTGAAAGTATTAGTAAAGTTAAAAGTAATAGTAAAAAGTAATCGTTTGTAAATAGTAATTGTACCCCAAGCTTAAAGAATTCAAAACGAATCAATTTTTTATTTATATTTAATCAAAAAGGACTTGTTTTCAGCTGCCTAAAGGTATTTGCAAGTTCCTCCCCCCCCTTAAGTTGCAAGTTCAGAAGATTCATTAGATTTTCTAGACTAGATAGACAGAAAGAACGCTAAGAGATAAGAAAATTTGGTGCAATTTCGTTTTGAAGTTCGTTGCAATTAGTTGGAAGAAGACTGGTCGAAATTCGAAAGATCACGGGGCTCGGAAGTTGTCGGTTCAGTTTACACAAAATGCCTCATGTAGAGGATACACACCTCGGGACTTGAAACACTTTTCGGAGAGCGCTCTCATAGTCGACCATTCGCGAGGCGATGGATTGATGGTTCGGAGTGTGGGAGCCAGCTCTCGAGAAAGAAAGAGAAAGAGAGGATTTCGTTTATGAATGATTGCTTACTCAGGATCTCGCATTCGTCTGATTATATCGTTTCGCAACGCGTTTTCATCCTCTTCTTTTTATTACCCAACGCGGACGCTTAGCATACATCAAAATGGACTGCGTGCGTGCTTAATTGAAAAATTTATCAAGCCTGTCTGGCATATTTTTATGTGTAGCCCAAATGCTTAAGGATACCAAAAGAAGTAGTCAACATTAAATTGAAAATTGACATTTGTTTTCTACAATTCTGCTACTTTAAACAATTCTACATTTGTTTTCTACAATATATCAAAAAGCAGTGCTTGAATTCATGTTTTTTTCGATGCATGGTTTTTTTTATCAACAAAAATGGAGCGTTGTTTTCACCGAAAACCAATACTTTCACTTTCGACTGTGGCTATTTTTGTTTGAATCCATCTTTTACTCAATCCTTCGACCAAGTATTAAATAATTGGACGCAAAAACTGAATGCCTTTGATTTTTAAATTTCAAATTATCAGTATTCGAGCAGCAGTGGTCACCGTGGAGCACGTTTTTCAAACAGCGGTCTGCACAAACCATCGTATCTACCGCATTTTTAAATATTCTTCAATCTAAAATAGTAAGAGATACTTAGAATTCTTAGAATACTTAGAGACTTAGAATCTTAGATACTTAGAATCTTAGATACTTAAAATACTTAGATACTTAATATACTTAGTTAGAATACTTAGATACTTAATATACTTAGTTAGAATACTTAGATACTTAGAATACTTAGATACTTAGAATACTTAGAATACTTAGAATACTTAGAATACTTAGAATGCGTAGAATACTTAGAATACTTGAAAAACAGAATACTTAGAATACTTAGAATACTTAGAATACTTAGAATACTTAGAATACTTAGAACACTTAGAATACTTAGAATACTTAGAATACTTAGAATACTTAGAATACTTAGAATACTTAGAATACTCAGAATACTTAGAATACTTACAATACTTAGAATACTTGGAATATTTCGATAGTTAGAACACTTACAATACTTAGAACTCCAGAATAGTAAGAGATACTATACTTTTTAATGCGAGAATTCTTTTTTGATCTTCTTCGCAATGCAAGATTCTTTTCTTTAAGCGTGCCGCAGATAAAAAAGAGAACGTCAAAGTAATTAATTGTATAAATATCGCAACACATAATATAAAGCTCATGTAATTTTAAAATTTGCGAATCGTTTCCTTACCATTTTAATATGGTCGTGAAGATTCTTGAGTAAGTTGTCCTTTTGATACTTGCTTCCTCGTAAAGAAAGCTTTGTTCCTGGAACAAAACAATACGAAGCAGTGTGCACGTTTACAATTTGCACAGTTTGTCTTTTTAATCGTCCTTTAATAGTAGTTTACTTACGAAAAAAAATCCCGATATCTTAAAATTTAGGAAATACGTAGGATTTCATGTATTTGTGAATAAAATATAAAAATAACAACTCTATGAAGTCTGAATCCCTTCACCGAATCTCGTGAAATTCAATTCAAATCACCCTTCAGTCCCACTGTTCATGGGGGAACATTGTATTCCGATATCTGAAAATTCGAGTAAGTTCGAGCACTTCTTCTCTGACATTTTCGAAACGATTTAACATATCGAATCTGAACCCTTTGATCGCTTTCCACCAAGTTCAATTCCAACTGCCCTCCGGTGGTACTTCCGGATGTCACTTCCCAATATTTCCAAAATTTTCAAAGTTAAAGCGTGCACAAAATAAGTCGCATACACACATACATCCGGTCATTGTCTACAAATATAATTTTTCAACGATTCAGAACATTTCGGATATACCGTCGTTGAAATCTCAAAGAAAAAAAAGTTTCATGGAATCAAATGTTCCGCTTGTATGGAAGTTAAAATATTTGTGAAAAATAATTTATCATAGTCCATTTCATGAAAATTTTAAGACTTTTTCGACATTTTCGTCCATAACTGTGCACGATTATCGACGCTTCAGGTGATTGATTTTTTTGCAAATTCCGTGTCACGAATAAATTAATTTATCAACGAGTTATATCTTTGCGGATTTATTCATCGTTCTTATCCTCGAAGAATTTCGTTCGCGTTGTTTTTTCTTTGCAGATTAGCGCTTGTTGAACAAATAATTATCAGCGCATTCGCGGATCATCCTTGAAAGTCTCGTACGATTAATTCGAGCCGCAATATCAGAGGTGCAATAACGCGCAACGCGCCGATCAAGCGTAATTGTTGGGTTTGGTTGTTTTCTTTCTTGTTGATGCGACTAGGGAATTTTTATTTCAGTCTCAATTTCCCACGCACTTCTCGTTTGTTTTTTGTCATACGCGGTGTCGTCGACGCGTTCGATTGTCCATTGCAACCATTAATTTGAGATACTTGAACGACTACACGATACTTTACTGCCATAACGATCCCGAGAGTCCTTTGTTTTCATCAAAGGTGCGTCAGGCAGCGTCGAGGGAAGATATAATCGTCATATTTACCGTTCGACGATTACACGAAGTTTGCGATGATTTTAGGATACGTTGTGAAATTGGAGGAACAGTCCTGGAGGAAAATTGAATCCGAGTGTTATCGTCGTTGTACCAAAAACCGTTTGAGGCCACCAACGATATCAGCCGGGAAGAGAGTTCATAAAAAACAATGTCGCTGTCATGTTTCGTGTTAAGGGGTTACCCCCACTTGCGATTTTCAAAAAATCGATTTTTTTTTATTGCATTTTTTTGAAGTATAAGTATCTGAGAATACGTCCTGAAAATTTCAAGTCGATCCGAACAAAATTGACTGAGATATCAGCGTTGAAAGAGAAGAATCCGTGCATTGAAGAACTGAAATTGAAACTTTAAACGCGTTTTTCTCAAAATGGCATTTCTGAAGTCGGTGACCAAGATTACTCGAACATTAATGAACCGATCTTCTTGAAATTTTGCAGGCTTATTTAATACATAAAAATGTAGTCTTTGATCGTTCGATTTTTTTTTTTCGAAAAAAATGGCCGTTTTATAGCCAAAAAACGGCCGTTTTTTTTCGTTAAAATCGAACCATTAACTTTGAATGTCCGCCATTTTGTGAAAAATGAATATTTTTTAAAATCCTTCGATTAAAGACTAGTTTATACTTATATTTGACTAAATCCATCCGCATTTTTTTTTCAGATGATCCACTTCGCCGCAATGTTGGTCACCGCAAACCGTGTATATAAAAACATTATTTCATTGACGGCCATTTGCCACTAAACAATGTAATATTTTTCAATAAAAAAATTACTGAAAGTTCTTCAAGATGTGCTCTTTAAGATGGTATATTGAGCGATTAAAAAAGTTTTGTAGTTTTCTTTAAAAAAATTCATGAAAAAGGCCTTTTTTTTTGCGCTACAAGTGGGAGTAACGCCTTAACGCTTGGTGCCTGCCATGGCATATTTTGCACGTTCAGTTTACACTGCTCTTGAACGTAATTAACCGTGATGGGTACCCTTAATCTTTTTTCATATATTAATCTGTATCTCCCGAAGTATATCGCTACGTAGCGTTGTGTCCGGAAAAAATTAACTATGGTGAGAGGATCGCCTACGAAGAGCAGAATGTCCGAAAGTTTTCACGGAATTTGTTGGAAAAACGTTTTCCCAACTATTTTAATAAATTTTGCATTAATTATGAAGTCTCAAAAGGTTTGGTTTATTTATTTTTTAAATATTTCATTCATTATTTTCATAATTAAAATGAAAATGTTTGTCCGATTGTTAAAAAAAAAGTGTCTTCATTATTTAAAGAATAAAGGGATAATATTTAGTTAGCCATTTTCACAAATATTTTATGAATCATTTTTCAAAAACTGTAGCCATAGTTATTAAAAAATCCGTATTGTTAGTTATTTCAAAAGAATAAAAAGAAATGATTTCCTCAGTTCGAAAAATATTTTCTTGATTAAAAACAATTTTTGTACAAATGTAAATAAATGAAGGTGCATGCAGTATCCATGCAGATACTTGGATCTGTTCAATATTTGAAAAAGCGCAGAGTCGAATGTATGTGACGTCTCGTGACGATTTCCAAACTACTGAACCAGCCACTTTCGACATACCAAGATGGCGCCATCCTTTATTTCCGTGATCTGCCGACTTGATTGGACTCTTGGAACGAAAGGGCTCGTTCCATCCCTTTGATTACCCCAAATTTGAATATTAAATGGGAATTAAATAATATTCATTGGATATTAATCAAATTAAATTAAATATCGCAACGTATCGAACTTTCATAATTTATCCCCTAATGTTATAAACATACCGATCTATCGAGGTAAACGGACAACATATGACTCTACGACCTCCATTTCCAAGCCCATTGATTTTGACGATTTCTCCCCAAAGGTCTTTTTCTTTGACGATTTCTTCCCAAACCCAAACAAACCCAAACAAGCCCAAGGAGATCGTAAAGGATTTGTTTGCCGATGGAGATATCGACTTAACGGTTTGTCCTCGTTTACATTGGGTGGACGAAAGCGCACGCCACCCATTTCGCGATACGATATGCAAAAGCGTCAAAGGTGCGGCACTAGGTCCGACGATATTCTCGCTGAATCTTCCTCCGTTCGCCACCCCCTCTCGCCTATACCCTATCTCGTACGGCTCATCGCGCCCTCTCTTTCTATCTCGTCGTGAGGTAGAAAAGTGCATACGGTCCGTCCAATATCCATCTATACGTGTATAAGAATCGCTGGCTTTGATGTTAGCCGACGTTGCGGGGGACAGATATTATCGTCGTGGCGAACGTCGAAAGAGGTTCCCGCCTACCCCGTATGCTCGCCGAGGACCGGCGCACACACGGACTAGAGGACACGTCTCTGCGACATGCGACCTCCCGTTTCTTACAGCTATGAGGCAATTTTTATTACGTTCCTTTTTATTCTACCTTTCTTTCGTCCACTCGGATATCCTCGGCTCTCTCGTGCGCGTACGTCGATCACCGATCCTCCTTTATTCATGATCTCACTCGTACGAATGACTGGGTGAATTTAATGGTTCGACGCTGCAGCGACAACGAGTCAGCCTTTGTACATACATTCGGGCTTTTCTTCCGTTTGAACTCGTGCTGTGAGAGACGAGGCTTGTGTGCGGCCGAAAGGGACGAACACAATGGGACAAAGTAACAATCCTTCGTGTATCTCGTACTTCGAGACTCGTATTTGTTTATTCTTTTTCTTATTTGCAATTCCCGATTGTACCGGTACCAAAAATACGCTTGTAATAGCTGATCGGAGCAACGGAGTGTTCCATAGTGTTATAATCTTGCCAATGTTCAACGCGTTACCCACACTTGTAGCGCGAAGAAAGGCCTTTTTCATGAATTTTTTTTAAAGAAAACCACAAAACTTTTTTAATCGATCAATATACCATCTTAAAGAACACATCTTGAAGAACTTTCAGTAATTTTTTTATTGAAAAATATTACATTGTTCAGTGGCAAATGGCCGTCAATGAAATAATGTTTTTATATACACGGTTTGCGGTGACCAACATTGCGGCGAAGTGGATCATCCGAAAAAAAAATGCGGATGGATTTAGTCAAATATAAGTATAAACTAGTCTTTAATCGAAGGATTTTAAAAAATATTCATTTTTCACAAAATGGCGGACAGTCGAAGTTAATGGTTCGATTTTAACGAAAAAAAACGGCCGTTTTTTGGCTATAAAACGGCCATTTTTTTTCGAAAAAAAAAATCGAACGATTAAAGACTACATTTTTATGTATTAAATAAGCCTGCAAAATTTCAAGACGATCGGTTCATTAGTGTTCGAGTAATCTTGGTCACCGACTTCAGAAATGCCATTTTGAGAAAAACGCGTTTAAAGTTTCAATTTCAGTTCTTCAATTCACGGATTCTTCTCTTTCAACGCTGATATCTCAGTCAATTTTGTTCGGATCGACTTGAAATTTTCAGGACATATTCTCAGATACTTATACTTCAAAAAAATGCAATAAAAAAAATCGATTTTTTCAAAATCGCAAGTGGGGGTAACCCCTTAACCAATGTTTATACAGATGCGGCTCAAGGGGATAGGCTGCTGTGAAAATGACGAACGTCAAGTTCGACGCCCGAGGCAGGTGAAATTGAAGGGCAACGTCTAACATGTGGGGCAGAAATCGCAAATTGAAGCTGAACTTCCAAGAGCCACCATAGAATTGCTACTAGAACCGTATGGGGCGGGGGGTTGGGCTTTAGGCGAGGAAGACATTCGCGGGATTTCATGATTTATTTCAAAAGGAAAGATCGCTTCACCGTTTTTGACACTTAGGGTATCTTTTGTTAATACTTTCGGCTGTTGCGTGGTATTTAAAAAAATAAACCCTTCAAAATGGTGGAGGTATGGCACGGTCTTTTAAACTGCATTTTCGAAACTCTCGTGATGGATAGCTACAAAACTAAACGACCGATTCTGATGAAATGTGGTATCAATATCTCATCTCATCGTCTGCGACATGACCCTGAATGTTTTTGAAAATTAAATAAGAAATTTTCGTTGCGAAGTGTAGTAATTTTTTCCGTAACATTTTATCTTTTTGTTTCAAGGCCTAACACTTAATCGATTTTCGACATTTGCCACTTTTTCTTGGTTCATATTCTGCGTATGAGTGTTTATGAAACATACATTTTTGTTGGTTTTCTTTCAGATAAATCCCGCAGACGCTACGTTTCACGCCGTCTGATGATGTCTGCCGCAATCCGTTTGGAAGACCGTGCTGTGCCTTCGCCATTGTTAGAGATTAAGAAAAAAAAAATACTACGTAACAGCCGAAAGTAGTAATAAAACATACCCGAAGTCTCAAACATTGCGAAGAAATCTTTCCGTAAAAAAAATAATTTTCGATTTACTCGAAACTATGTTTTTCAAAACGGTGTATACGGTTCCTCGACGTCTAATGAACGAATTGACTTGAAATTTGCCACACTTATTCAGTGTAATACTAGTTCAGTCGTGCAAATTTTGGTATCTTCCTCGCATTCGTACGTCACATGGTACATCCGCTATTGCGCCTTAATTTGAGCACAATTTCCGTTGGTGCACAATTGTCATGTACGTTTGAAAATCATTGGCACGCGGGCCGGTTGTACGGCTCGCACATTTCGAGCCATGCAACAGATAGGCGAGGAATTTTGAATTTACGCAATGTCCGGAGCTAGCTCTCGTTCCCCCACTGTAAAGTACACATTTTCATTGTGAAAAATCTTGAAATATCGTACAAAGACCAAGACCTGCGTTTTCATCAGCCCCCTGGCACTGCTGGGTCTACCGTGTCTCGTTATTGTCGCCACGTGAACTAACCCACCATGCGGCGCTAGTAGTCACCAGCGTGACCCCCACTCCAGTCGCGCAGCGTCTGCATAATTTGCATTCGACGCGTCTGGAAAATTCATTGTTTAGAATAGAATTTAAAAGTATATGTGTATATAGGAAGGGATGCAATATTTACACTTGTTGCAATATTATGTATTTAAAAATATTTATTGAACGAAATAAACAGATAACATTAATATTTTTTAAATAATGGATTAGTCACGTTGTACAATGTTTTGCGATTTTTTTCTTCTCGAGATTGCTTTTTTTTTTGTTCTGCGTTGAGACGTGCAGAATATTGCTGCATCCGCATCAATACGTAATATTGTATTATGTGTAAAAGAACACTATCGGCGTGTTCTATACACGGAAAAGAGCTTTTCATAGTTATACACGTCGTCCAATATAGACTCGAAAACACGCGTTGAATTGCGATGAGCCACAAATCGCTCTTCTAATGTGATAAAATAATTACGATTTTACCACACTACGATTTTTTGTATTCGAGAACAACGACAGATCGAGAAAAAATGACGAAATAATACGGAGAGGTGCTTTGCGGAGTGGGGGTCATGCGGGTGACTACTAGCGCCGCATGGTGGGTTAGTTGCGTGGCGACAGGGGACACGTTACTGTTAAGAGAATTTATCCCAGTGTCAGCCCCCTGGTTTTCATTGAAACAGCGAGACATGTGTCTCCAAAGGGATTTCCAGTAATCGCCGATCGTCCGAAATCCTCCAAACCGCACCTTCTTCGTCCAATATAGCCCCCATCGGCGATAGTGAAGGAAACGTCGAAATAAAAGTGCCTTTGTTTGGCGGACCATGAGTTCAACGCTGAGCGTTCGTAAGAGTATTTGGATCAACACGAGCCATATATCCGTGCGATCTACTCTCGAACGTTCTCATCCGGATTCTTGGTAAACACCGTCCGAGATAGCCTATCACTTATTCAAATGTGTAACTTTCCACTTAGACCAAAAGCCCATTGAGATAAAGGAAACGAAGGGATACGATGTATTTTCCCTTTTTTTTTCTCTCATAATCTTCGCGATTGCCGTCAAAAGTTTTCACGCGCAGTGCCTGCTCGGGAGGTGACGGGGGAGGGAATAATTTTTTGTTGCGAGAGGTTATCGCGTGATGGATTTCGGATGTGACAATATTTGTCGCGAGTATTTTTTTTTTTCACCGATCCTTCGTCTTTCCTCTCGTTGTCGTCATCGTTGTCACGTTACACAGCAAGGGAGACGAAGGAGGAGGAGACGAGGCGAAAGCGAGAAAGACACCTCTATTTACCCGGAGCAAAATATTTCATGCGCCAGAGTGTTTCCGTGGAACACCGACGAGGCCGCCACGGATGCCGTCAGTGCCCGAACCACAAGACGACGAAACGCGAACGACTACGCGACGATCCCTGTTTACCGAGGCTTTGTTTCCGCCAGTTTCCGTTTCCTACGCGTCGTGCTATCGCACCGGACTCTTTTTTTCTTCTCTCTCTCTCTCTTGCTCTTACTTCCCTAACCTCTCGGCAAACATCGCGGCATTCTCTGTGATCACCCGCCGACCAGGTATTTCGTATAACAATTCCAATGGCGTAGTATTCTTGTACTCGTACATACCCGGGTACGTATAGATATAGGTTATGTTACAGATGGCGCTCGTGCAGCGCAACAGGTCGCGTGCGGCATTCTCTCCAATAGAGGCAGGAAGCGTCGTCTCGATATCTATTTTTTTCTACCACCCTCCCCCCTCCATATTGTGTTCTTTTTTCGGTCTCTCGTACATGTCTCATTCGTATGTTTGATATGTGTCATCGCCTCGTCGCACCATTGTTGACAGTTATTTCGTCGTGGTTCACGAAATGGTCCCTTTGCGACTCGTGACTCACGACACCTGCGCTAACACGTTCCGTTTCACTTTAGAAAGTATATTTCCTGCACCTTTACAAATACGTAATTACTGGACCGATTGAGGAGCGGCATACACGTGCAGCTTGATCAATAGCTGATCGTGGACGGATTGGTGCGTGTTTATCGATGTTTTTTTTCTTTTCTTTGAGTGCATTTTTCCGTCGGAAGGATTGCTTCGGATTAAAAGGTACATTGCTTCGGACTAGGGGCTGAAATCATACCTGTTTGAATGAAGCATTTGTCTTTAATTCGATGGTGATCGGTAGTGGCCAATGATTGGCCGAAGCTCGACGACGAGTTTACCAACATTGGCACTCGAGCTTGGCCCGATCGTCGACCGAGCCTTGGCGGATAACTGTGACCCGATATGGATAACCAAAATTGGCCCTACACTGCCAAAAAATATACATATAGCTTTTGTATTGTAATTCGTCGTTCCTTGGCCTTTTGAATTGAATGATCCCTTTTTAAATTGATTGATTCCTTCGAAGAAAATATTTCGCCTATATGAGAATCGAACCTAGAACATACCTACTCACAGCTACCCACGCTGCCCCCATGCTACCTGCTTGCAACATGTGGGTCCTTGATATGGCACAAGAGACCAAATGAATTCCTATGATTATTTGTTGTATCACATAAACTATATCAATTAGTTGATATCATTGTGATAATTACAGAGTTTTATCGAATAAGATGCTATAGATTTTTCAAGCATGGCCTATATATATATATAATTCCATTAGTTCAATCAAATAGAAAAATGGTTGACTCGACGAAAATTCTATATAATTTAAATTAAAAAAAAATCAAACATCCATTCAGTGAATTCAACTAAATTGTTTTTTGAACAGATGAAACCGAATCACAGATTTATCAGGATTAAATAAAATATTTAGTAATTAGGCGATATTAAAGAGATTTTAATTTGAATAAATGAGTGTATTCAAAATAAATAATCCCAATAATGGGAAGCTCATCTGCCAGCTGCATAAAAAGTTAGCGCACAACAATATTTCGTACAAATATTATATCTACTTATCAAATTTTAATATCGTATTTCAAGATGTCTGCACTTTATCTGATTATTTTTTCGAAGTCTCTTTTTCCCGCACGCGTCTGTACTAGGTTTAACGTTTTTTCTAAATCTGATCAAAAGTAAAAGATGGACCATTCTGAGATTTGATGAAAATCACGTGGTATCTGCAGTCCCTCTATCCCGAAGATTTAGAGGAGTGAATTGAGGTTGTATGTCAACATCTTGGTGCACACCTAAGGTCATTGGAAATGCAATTATTTTCAGCAAGTATATTGTGCACAGGGCCGCACGAGAGAAACTTGGGGCCAGTATAGGCAAACGTTAACACTGCTCTTCGTATACTATTAAGGATGTTGAGTCCCTATGAAACATGTTAATGTTAATTGTTCAATAAATAGCTTTTTAATGGTCATGAAATTTTTACACGACCTCCTGAATACTTCATGTAAAAACATACCAAATTTTCAGAATTCTATCATCATTACTTCAACCTCCTTAAGGGTTGAAATAAAAAATGATGAGAAAATTCGGAAAATTTCGTATGTTTTTTTTTGTATGAAGTATTTAAGAGGTCGTGTTAAAATTTCACGACGATTAGGAAGCTCGTTATTAAAAAATTAACATTTTGTTAAGAACAATTTTTAAAAGAAATAAAAAAAAATTTATGAATAAACTTTGTTTTGTTTCCGTTGCTTTCAGTATATTGTAGATATTATAAAATTGAGAGGTCAAAAAAAAATTTATTGCAAAGTTACATCAGTTTCCATAAAACAACATTTAATTTGTGAATGTTAATTGTTCAATAACGGGCTTCCTAATTGTCGTGAAATTTTTACACGACCTCTGAAATACTTCATACAAAAACATACCAAATTTTCAGAATTTTATCATGATTTACGATTTGGGACTCAACATCCTTAAAGTATGCGAGCAACGAACTGTTGAGCTGAGCGTTCATTTTCGGTATTACGCGGAGTTAAAAACTATCTGAGATCGACCACATCACCGGAGGGCCTCAATGCTCTTGCCACGTTGCGTATCGAACCGAAAACAACAAGGAATATCAAGAATATCGATAACCTTGTAACAGAATTGGCGGGGTTAAAAGATCGTAGAGGTTATTTCGGTTAAATGATTGTAGAAATGAACCACCTTTTTTAGATTGTTTTATAATTACTCGACACATTCTTCTGTATTTGTATTTCGCTGCGATTACTACTGTAGGTTAACGAGTTATGGTGAAAGAAGGGAAAGGGAACGGCGAAAAAGAGATTTGCTCGAGGGCTCCACAGACCGCAATTTGGTAATGCCTGTTTACCATCCGCGGGTATACAAAAAATGTAAGTTTTGAGCAGCCCCTTGGCACTGCTGGGTCTACCGTGTCTCGTTATTGTCGCCACGTAAACTAACCCACCATGCGGCGCTAGTAGTCACCAGCATGACCCCCACTCCAGTCGCGCAGCGTCTGCATAATTTGCATTCGACGCGTCTGGAAAATTCATTGTTTAGAATAGAATTTAAAAGTATATGTGTATATAAGAAGGGATGCAATATTTACACTTGTTGCAATATTATGTATTTAAAAATATTTATCGAACGAAACAAACAGATAACATTAATATTTTTTAAATAATGGATTAGTCACGTTGTACAATGTTTTGCGATTTTTTTCTTCTCGAGATTGCTTTTTTTTGTTCTGCGTTGAGACGTGCAGAATATTGCTGCATCCGCATCAATACGTAATATTGTATTATGTGTAAAAGAACACTATCGGCGTGTTCTATACACGGAAAAGAGAGCTTTTCATAGTTATACACGTCGTCCAATATAGACTCGAAAACACATGCTGAATTGCGATGGGCCACAAATCGCTCTTCTAATGTGATAAAATAATTACGATTTTACCACACTACGATTTTTTTAATTCTCGAACAATGACAGATCGAGAAAAAATGACGAAATAATACGGAGAGGTGCTTTGCGGAGTGGGGGTCATGCGGGTGACTACTAGCGCCGCATGGTGGGTTAGTTACGTGGCGACAATACGGGGACACGTTACCGTTAAGAGAATTTACCCCAGTGTCAGCCCCCTGCTTTTGAGCAGATGGTACGTTCACGAGTATGCTCAAGTCCGAGGCACGTCCATTTTGTTTAATTGACGAATGAGCCATTGACGGTCGAGATCTCGATCTGTTTCTCGAACGCAAGGGTCCAGAGAATGTTCCACGTTGGCAACTTTCGGTGAGGTGTATAGAATGTTACGAGTATGAATAAGTCACGAAATATTTGGCGAAAGGAAATAACGTGTGGAATATCCGTGACGAAAAGGCCCCACGACCACGAATGGAATATATATTCCCATGCGGTGCATACGAAGACAGAACGTGTACGTTCCAACGAAGAGGAAGAAGAAGAAGAAGAAGAAGAAGAAGTAAAAGAAGAAGGTTCATTACGGGAGACGTCGTGGTCACGTCGTGGTGAACCGCGTAGCGGGGGTGGCGCGGTTTCTTTCGCCAAGTTCCCAACCTCCGAAGGTCTGGATGTAGACGAGGCAACAAAGAGGAGACGGGGATATAGGAAGAGGAGAACGCAATGGCGTCCCTTTGGTTGAGCAACCCACGCTCGGCTCTTCATCACAATCATCAGCGTCGTCATCATGATCGTCGTGATGATGATGATCATCATCATCATCATTATCGGCATTGTCGTTGTTGCTGGCGCTGTGGTTCGTCTTATCTTAGCCTGGGCCCCTAAGACATTAGCATTCGCTGGATTTTCCACCCAGTCTCCCGCACGAATGCGCTTACGTGAAATGCTAATGCAACGAAAAGAGCCCCCAGCAGCGGACGGAAATATGAAGATGAAGGGGACGAAGGAGCGAGGCTGCAAAGGGCCTCGCGAAGGAGTACGAGAAGGAAGCTATAGGAACAACACTCCCGCATTCGGAGGACCAACGAAGCTCGCGTTGCTTTCTCCTCTGATGTCAATACGTCCCCAAGCGTAGGAGGCGATCTTCCGTTTATGTTGTCGTCCAATGAAACGATAGCGAATGATGTTAGTAGGCGTGTCCCAGGGTCCTGCGGGCCCCCCTCGTGTCGCGGATCTCGAATCCTCTCTTCAACGTTCGGGGCCTTACCAAAGATATAGCGCCGAGTGGTGGGGGATCTTGGTAAGGCTTCGCTTCGTTCAGCGCCACCACCGACGCCCGATCGCAACATCCTACCTACACAGACATACCGTTTGGCTCCGGCGTAGCTGCTGGTCGTGATGCTGCGATCTCTTTTCCCCCGAAGCGAGCAGAAGCGAGACGGAGGATGGCGAAGGAGGGGGGACAAGAGTACGGATCCCGCGGGGCCCGCACCGCCGACTACTGTGCATTTCCCACGTGCCCTGGGAACCCTTGCGGCACTATGTCGGCCCCCGCAACGACTTACACACCCACACACACCGAGAGACTCGCACACGTACCTCGTTCCTTCACTCCCTCGCTCAGTCTACGACCCGGTAGTCTCTCCATCCTCCTTACTCGCTGCTTTTGTCCTCGTGTCCGTGTGTCCGTTGGCTCTTGTTCGCTCACTCCTTTTACTCCCACTTGGACCACGCGCGCAAGTCACCTCTCGAGAGGGAAGACGATACTCGCCGCGACGTGGAGCGAGACGGAAAGGCACGCGTCCAAACGCCGAGCCTTTCCGCACCGTTCACACTCTACCTAGCCTAGCCACATGACGCGTCATCAGCCGCGTCTATACCCAATAACCCTCGCTGACGCCCGAACGCCGAAGAACCACGCTCGTACATCTTTTACGCTTCACCGAATCTACATTACGATTTTTGGGTTGTTTTGTTTCAGCTTCGAACGAATGTAGGTGTTGTTAGTGTGGCGGCGAATGATTAATTTTGTCAGCGCGTAAAAAGGAATACATTTTTCTCCGACAAAGGCGTTTGTCGGATGTCGTTCCACCGAATTATCCGATCAACTACGCACAATTTTGCCGGTTCTGAGTCATGGCGATTGCGGAGGAAGGATCCACCATGAAACGTACGAATGTAGTGCTTCACCTTGGCGTCGTACAGTGTCTATTCAGTGTCAGTACAAACTGGATCTATCTTGAGTTTTGCCATTCGTACGATCGATTCATTTTGGCGAATGAACTTCACCCCGATGCAATCTCGGAATCATTTCCGTGTCTCGAAATTGATGATGGTATATTTTGCCATGTTGGCGCTGAAATCTCTCGAGCAACGTCTTCGTCTCGTTGGGATAAGCCTTCGTGGTTCTTTGATATCGCGTTCTCATCGATGGCACATTTCCGAAACCGCTGAACCGCCATAACAGAAAAAATATGTCATCCCCTCCGCATATGCAGAATGACAATAAGTCGGAAAATCTTCTTGAAAAGTGATGGGCATTAATACGTATCGCCGGTAGGCAGTGTCGCGTTGACTTGGCGCCTTCATTCGGGTGGCTACCGCCCCCGCGGGGGGGTGGGGGGGTGGGCGAAAGATTTGCCGCCACAGTTCGCATTGCCTACAGTGTGGTCGTGCAATGCTTGGGGACCAGCGGAGCTTCCCTCTCTCCGGTAATAGGGCGGAAAGAGGGATGCTGAGCGATCCCCCAAACGCCGGTAACAGGAGAGCGTGGGTGCCAGTGTCGTCTCAGGGCGATCCGAGAGGGCGGTCCCTCAAACCGAGAAACCAGCCAAAGGAGGAAAATTTTGCGTCGGAGGGGAGAGGAAGAAGACGACGCGGAAGGGAAAAAAGAGGAACGAAGACGACGAAGAAAAGGGGCAAAGGGTTTGAGAGGGGGTGCTTGCAGTGCCCCTGCGATTCAAACGGCCAAGCACACACATACGTACAGGACGTATACGCGAAGTTGCGTTCCATCGCACCGAGAAGCCGAGACATGGCCAAAGTGTTGGTGAGAGTGCCTTGCCGCTGGTGGTGGAGGAGTTAGCCCGTGCGACGGTAGCCCGCTGCGACCAAGGGGGATAAAAAGAGCTACTGCACTTCCGCGGGCACTACCACTATCTCAACGGGAGAGTGCTCGTGCATATCCACGGGAACAGCCACCGGTCCTTCGGGCGCGAACAACATCGAACAAAAGGTGGGAGAAAAGAGTGACCGCGAGGGAAACGGACAACGGACCGAAATGAGGCATTGGGGGGGATCCGGCAGAGGGGTTAAGAAGCGGCAAGCCGAGTGAGATGGAGCAACGTATGTGCGCTCGTGTGGGTGCTGGTCGAGTTCGGTAGGGAGGTCCCAGGGACTCCTGTCCTCCAACCAGAAGAAGCCGAGCCGAACGACGGCGCGTCGGTGGCTGTTGAAGAGACCGGCCGAGTGCGCGCGTTACACGTACCGTGTATACCCGAGGGGACCCCTAGGAACTTCTACCGTCTTCCGGATATCGCTGCTTATAGAAACGCTTTACTATATTCGGGCTACCACCGTTGTATATACCAACAACCGCGGTACCCGCGTCCACGGTTTACCACGGCAGCTTGGAGTACCACCGTCAGAAGCATCAGGAGCACCACCGGCAGCACCACCAGCAGCAAGGAGCAGCAGTCAGCAGCCCCAGAACTGAGACCAACGACGAACGAGGCGGCACATACCCAAGTGTGGCGAACCCAACGAGGTTCCGAAACGCCGCGGCCGAAGGTTCAGTCGAGTCCGCGCACCCAAACGGTCCAGACCTACCGAGAGCTTGTTGTGACAGATCCTCTTTTGTGATTCTCGATCATCAACCGATCCTATTCTCATCGTACTCTTCGACACTCGGTTTCTGCTTTACTGATCAGACTATCTCCCTCAACGCGGACTTTCCAATTCGCTCGAATCGGTCATACCTTTGTCGCCTGCCCTCTGGCGATTCAAACTTCGAACGTCGCGATACCCGCTGACGCATCCAGGACCGTGAGAGACCGGTTGGGACGAACACTGTGAAAACGTTAATTTCTTCACAACGCGCCGGACGATTGTTAACCAAGAAGACGTATAGCGAGGAATTACGCTGCCTCCGGACCAATAACCGCGGCTGGATACTCGCCGATACTGGTAAGTCCATTTTATCAACCTCGCTCATTCGATATTGTACGACTGCGGAGATTATTCGTGTGCCGTGTCGTTCCATCTCTAACGAACCGTACAATCCTCCGATCCAGACGGTATATAGTGCCAACGCTGCTCTTACGGTTTTACCACTTTTGGAATAAATCGATCACGGTTCCAGCGATCGGTATCTCGCAGATACTCCGATACTCCCCAACCACCATTTGTTTCGTGTCCCGTCACCCACAGCCCCCTGAGCACTAAGTGTCCCAATGGCTGTGCAGCCTCCCAATCTTCACGTGTAAGCCAAATACAAACGTCAAGCCCCTGACTACCGTTTCATCAGTTCCAAATTCCCACCCGAAAGACTCCTAGGAGTCCTAGTCAGAGTCCTAGGCTCTCAGTCTCACATTTCCAACGCGACGACGTTGACTCCCCACCGGCAGACTTTCGACATTGTTCCCAGGAAAATTGATCACAGTGATTGGTCCTCCATCTTATAGTCAGGATGTAAAACGGAAGGCGGACCAGAGAGGCTCCAATGGGGTCCTGTCGTGGCGACGAGGAATGAGTTCTCGTTTGGTGAGCTGCTCGGTAGCCCGGGTGGGAATAAAAAGATGAGAGAGAGAGAGAGAAAAGAAAGCACGTAAACGACAAGGATACGTGTGTGCACGGGCAGAGCACGAGACTCGAGTGCTGCAGTTGAGTCTGGGTGGGGATAAGGAGTGCTACCGGTGATACGCTCGACGAGAGAGAGAGAGAGAGAGAGATTGATTGATGTTTATTATGCCTTGGTTGTACCTTGAGGCAATAGAGTAAAAGTTCTATAATATAACAGTAATGTAATAATAATTAACAATTATATAGCATGATGAAAACAATATAATAATGATATAACCTAATAAAAACAATATAATAGTAAACTATAGTAGAACGCAATATGATAAACAATATAGTAGCAATCCGATAATAATTATAATAATATAACATGATTAAAACAGTGGTGAAAAAAGTAATAATAAGAGTTATGATATAGATAGAAATGATAGTAGTAATAAAGGATGGTAATGATAATAATAGTAAAAAGTATCAGAAATACAAATGATATAGATAGTGTTATAGTATACGAGTTATGATATAAGTCGAAATAATAGTAATAATAAAGAATGGTAATGATAATAATAGTACATGGTATCAGAGATAAAAAGAGAGAGAGAGAGAGAGAGAGAGAGAGAGAGAGAGAGAGAGAGAGAGAGATTGATTGATTGATTGATATAATTTATTATGCCCCAGTAAACTTTCGGGCAAATTAAGGAGAGATATAGTTAAGTACAGTATAAATGTTAACAAAACTGGATAGGAGAAGATAATATAAAATTATACAAAATTCTCCAAAATAAAATTAAAGAAATAAAGAAATAAAGAATCTCAGTAAAACTAAATAATACTAGATTAAGTAATAGAGTAACACAAAATAATAACATTATACAATAACCATAAAAATAATAATAGTGATACTGGTAATAATAATAATAATGATAATAGTGATAATAATAATAGTACTAATAATGCCCCAATACCAAATTTCGCAAATACCACCTACGCCAAAATACAATAGTAATTAATAGACTAACGCAAAATAATATAAAATAATACAAACTAGTAATGCCAAGTTTCGCTAATACCATATACGCCTAGATACAATAGAACTAATAAAGTAACGCAAAATGATACAAAAATAATAGTGAGATAATAATATTAAAGAAATTAATAATAATAATACCAATGCGCTAATGCAAGATACAATATAAAATGAAATAAAATAAAATAAAATAAGATAAAAGCAAGGCAAAAACATAAGCAATGCAATAAGCAACGCAATAAGCAACGCAATGACTCAAAAAAGAGAGAGAGAGAGAGAGAGAGATCCCCTGAAAAGAACCGACAGCGCACAGGTGCTGCGTTGTTCACGGTTGGTCTGACTCGACGAGCGAGTTCTCCTGGTGAAAAAAAAGACGATAAAAAAGCCAGTAGCCATCCCCCCTTTGGTTGTATGGGTTTTAGCGTAGGGCGGTGCACGGTAGCAGCTCTTTGGTTGGCCAAGAGTCCTCGAGTCGTCGCGTTTCGCGGCGCGTGCTTCCTCATCTCGTTTCTCGCTCTATCTCCCTCCTTTACCTCTCTTTTTATCTCTCTCAGCCTCTCTCTACTCTCTCATTCATGACGAACCCTTCGTCTTATCGGCACGCACTCAGGAGCTCCGGTTATTCGTTCGCTTCGGGGCGAATCAACGCGTCACGATTGATCCATAGATACATTTTGAGGAAAAGAGACAAACGAGAGAGAGAGAGAGAGAGAGCGCAACATTTGTGGTCCAGGAGTGAAGGAATTGGAGTAGTGGTGGTGGAAGAAGCCGCAGGGAGGGAAGCAAGGAAGAACGGCTGCGGCGTCGCGCGTAACACGGCTCCCCAATTAGTGGCCTCGGGGCCTTTTAGACTCGCTAACAAACCGGGCTACGCCCCAGCTCCACACGCGCTTATTACTCATTCGGACACGCCACTTTATCCGAGCCGTGCGTACCGTACTCTCCCTTCTTTCTGCCTCTTCCTACCTCGGCGATATTACTGATTATATGGACACTAAGCGACAAAGTACGAGACCACAACGCAACCTTGACGTCTTTCTTTCCAATCACCTTCCGATCCGGTAAGCTCGACTTCCCCACGGAAAGCGAGCACTGGCTTGAGAAAAAAAGCGACGCAGTGCGCGATCTACGAAATCATCAGATCGTAGATTCAGTGCGATAAGCGGTCGATCCCCCTTGCTCACCGTGAATCTCCATGACCAGCCGAACATTCTCTGAAACGACTCGTAAGCTCAGACGAGATCGCGATTTTTTTTTTTTTTTTTTTTTTTTGAATAATCGCCTTTTTTGCCACTCTTCGTTTCCCCCCGTGTCGCACGAAGGTGCGATCGCGTGCGAGGAAAACAACGGGATTGGGTCGTAGACGGAAATTCCCGAAGACGAGCTTACAAGACGATCTAATCGGTAAATCGGGTGTTGGGCCGGCTACCACGCGCTAACGCAAAATACAACCAACCGGTGCGTCTTTATTTCTATCCACGGGACACCAGGGGGATTAATCGAGAATGAATTCCAGACTCGGGTATCCCGTCATAAATCCGCGGGCCGATACAATCTTTCCACGACTTCCGATTCCAGTCTCGCTCTTCACATTCACCCCCACCCCCACCGCCGCGCTCGTGAACTCCTTGAGATCTCAGCTGCAACTCCGGCGCGGCCTCTCTCCTGATTCACGCGCCGGACGAAAGCGCAGAACGGCGCGATCGATCATGCGCGCGCCACGCACGCGGCTAGATCAAACTACGTCTTGTCGTGTGCTTCGCAATCTGATACACGAGGAGTTTCCAACTCGACGCGTTTCTCGACGTATCCTTTCCAAGTAGCGAATTCTCGATCCCTGTACACAATATCCAACGAAAAGCAAACGCGCGATACTTTGCCCAACAACTGCCGAGGAATGATCGATCATTCGACCAGACTTCCTACCATTGCTGCGGAATACCGATCATCAATCTTAACGGCCGACTTATCTCTTGTCGTCGTTGTCGGAATAGACGTCCCGACCGCGAGTTACGATTACTCGTACAATAGAATCTGTGTTATACCGAGCGCGCGACGAGGGTGAAAGGGGCGACGGAGGGGGAAGATCGTTGAGACGAACAAGCCACTTTCAATGGCCAGTTTTGTCGACTCGAAGTTAAGGGGGGAAATCACAGTAGCACACGGAAAAATAGGCATATTTTCGGGAATTAATTTTGGCTGAATAAAAGTATCAATCGAAAATCTGTAAAGTAGGTTTTAGGGCGATACTAAAAAAGTACAGAATGTAATTTTTTTAATAAAAAATATTTAAAAATGGCGGCTGCGCAGCATATGCCCCAAGGCGCCTATTTTTGAAAGCGTGTCGATGGCCGAAGACGTAGACTCCTTAATTTTTGACCTGGAAGAAAAAACCAAAATTTTTTAGTTTCCATGTAACAACAGCTAGCGAGCTACGTAGGATTTTTTCGATATATTGATTTTTCGCAAAATGGTGCATGTTTGAAAATAAAGTTAAATTTTTAACAAAAAAAACGCCATAAAATCGTCGATAAAAAAAAACTAAGCCATATAAAATAAAAAATCCTACGTAGCTCCGTGGAGAAAGATGTTTCGAAGCTACTGTCAAAATTTCAAGTCGATCGGTAAAGATTTGCTCGAGTTATGTCTTCGGCGAGCTCAAAAAAAGTGGTTTCGAGAAAAACGCGTTTAAAGTTTTAAGTACTGAGAAACCATATGAAAATTTCATATACCTCTAATCTGCAATGCCTGCACCGTACAGTCGATTTTCGTACGCAGTATCCTTTTTCGTCCCTTTTCTAACACGACTCGACGATGTGTCACTCATAATGACAATGATTTACAAATATCACTGTTTTTTATCACTATTTATGTTATACATGTATGCACGAAAGTGAAGCGTCGTGAAAAAGCGTTGTATTCAACGCAAGAAATTTGGGCACTCGGACACTTTTGCCGTATTCCATCATTTGGTAAATTATTTTTAAGACCCTAAAGCACCTTTTAAGCGAAATTTTTTTTTTTCGAAAAATTGAAAATTCTACTGTGATTTCCCCCCTTAAGAATGTTGAGTCCCTATGAAACATGTTAATGTTAATTGTTCAATAAATAGATCAAACAATAAATTTAAGAGGTCGTGTTAGAATTTCACGACGATTAGGAAGCTCGTTGTTAAAAAATTAACATTTTGTTAAGAACAATTTTTCAAAGAAATAAAAAAAAAAATTTATCAATAAACTTCGTTTTGTTTCCGTTGCTTTCAGTATATTGTAGATATTATAAAATTGAGAGGTGAAAAAAAAAACTTATTGCAAAGTTACATCAGTTTCCATAAAACAACATTTAATTTGTGAAGGTTAATTGTTCAATAACGAGCTTCCTAATTATCGTGAAATTTTTACACGACCTCTGAAATACTTCATACAAAAACATACCAAATTTTCAGAACTTTATCATCATTTGCGATTTGGGACTCAACATCCTTAAACGACGATAATACGATCTTCTCACATAGAAGTTTCTTTGCTCCTTTCTGGCGAGTTGAATTTTT